>JAVCKZ010076975.1:0-13105 GCA_034780755.1 Lepetodrilus elevatus
TTCTTTCGAACGTCGCCCCTCTGCATAAAATAATACTTGGTCAAAATATTTAGTGATCGTTAAATAAACAGATTTGTTATTACTGGTGCAATAATTTTTATTATTTTTATTTTGGTTAGGTCAAATGAAATTAGAAAATGGAGTTTTTTTGTTTTTCATTCCATGAAGTATTTACCGAGATATTGCCAAACTATAATATATAGATCCATAGTAGCCTATAGCCTACCTGTTTCTGCAATTTTCTTTTTCTATGTCATTAATCCGGTTAGCTGCATACTGTCTAATCCAATACAGTAAATATTCTTTCTCATCCAAGTTACATATTTCTCTTGCGCATCTGGCTATGCTCGAATTTTATGTGCACCGACTTTTCAATATTGATAGTGTGTTGTCTTATATTTGTTATTGTTATGTCTGAGTGTCAGCAAAATAGAAGTCAAACAAAAACGAAATGTGCGTTAAACTGCAGTTTAAGACTAAACTGCAGTTTAAGCTAAACCATAGTTTAGTTATTCCAAGTTTACTTAAACTACCTTTTGTGCATACCGTTTTTCTTAAACTAGGAACAGTAGGTTAACTAAACTGAGTTTAGCTTAAACTACAGTTTAACTAAACTACGTCTGTGCATACGGGCCCAGATGTAGAAATCGACAGGCTAGTTTGTGATCGAATTCTAGAAATGCTATATTTAGGAGGTATAATCCCTGTTGAATGAATCGACGGAAGTCGCTCCGCATTAATTGAACAGTAAAGTCGATTCCGGCCATTATGTCTTTCGTATACACAGAGTTAGATAAGCGACTTGTTTCCAGTTCAGAAAGACCAAAGGCATATACAGGTATAGTGCTGATTAATCCCGTGTTGTTTACGACCACAGATAAGCATCTCCTCAACACAGGTATCGGTGGACCTACAATGTGGGACCATATAGAACACTACCTTACAACCCCCTACAGTCCGATATAGAAGCTATACCTACTGATTGTGCAGCCGCAGATTTATAGCAGAGGCGTCGGAGACCTCGCATGATTTCAGCACGCGCAAGTTCGTGGGTACAGGTTTCATCGAAGTGGGCTACGTGCTTTATCACTGAGATTATACCTACAATTGTTTTGAAATATTATTTATTTATCCGGGATTCATGAGCAGCCATCTAATGGCTATCTGAGCACGGCTCCCAGTTTCACATACAATCTTACAAGACGACACGATTTACATTGAAAAGCATAGTAAATGGAGGTTTGCTTGTACCTATTATAGCTTGGCATGAAATGTATTGATACCTCTCTATACATTTGGTAGATCATTTTGGTAAATATTATTTCTACCAAATGGAGCTATCAACGCATTTCCTGTCAAAGAATGTATATGAATAGCAGCTCGCCGTGAAGCCGGTAAAATGAATTTAACATTCAACAAAGAGTTAACCTTACTATGACATCAATATTATAGCATGTCTAAACCTTTCATGCATGGCCTTTGTCTGTTGGTATTTTCATAATTCCAGACATTTGTTGGTACAGAGTTGTCCTCAAAGAAATTTAATATCGCAAAGTTAATAAAGGTGATATAAACCACATACATGCGTAAAGCTAGGTTACCCACCACTGCAAAAGAGTTGTTATTTTTTTTTTATAGTAGTTAGTAGATCTGATAATATTTTATGGTTTTCTTTTGTTGTTTTAAAAATATAATTGCTTTTGACAATCCAGTGACACAATACATGTCTGTGGTTTAAATGTATAGTCGCGAACTGCATTGTATCTGCCTGACACGATGAATACTTTGGTAATACTTCTTCATATATAGGCCTATATACCTGCATCCTGTGGACGTTTGGAAATTATATTATAGTTGTTGTTAGAAATATATAAAACTAAATGTATGTATCCAGAAAGGCTCATAGCCCTTAATTGATGTCGCTGAGTATATATTATCTCTACAGTGTGTCGTACTCAGTTTTCGGGTAGAATACCGATATAGAAAGTGCAAAACACAGGACAAACACTTAATCCTGTTCCATAAATCTTAAGCTCTTGCAGTTACCAGGATTTCGGTTCTATTCTCTGGAGTGGCCATATTGTCGTATCCTGTAATGTGCACTTGCTCCTCGTTACCAGGTTACATAAGGTGGCCATTGTAATACTTTCTACAGCATATATATACGTGCATGTCCGCAGCGGAGAGGTTGATGAAATAATCGACACATTAGATAACTCAGTAACTTATTGATTAGCCGAATGAGGATTAATGCGTTCAAATCTGTTGACGAATTGGCTTCGAGTACCAGGCCGTATCAAACACGACTTACTTAACACAAACACATGGATTACAGTTACGTACTTCAGTCAGTACCCGCAAATGTTACTGGCATAATTATGCCATTTGAACAAGGCCTATTTGAACTATGAAGCCGCTAAAAGGCGAATATCTGATGAATGTTGTTAATGGGAAAACATAATTCAGGTGGACACTTCAGAGACACACGCGCGCACACACACACACACACACACACACACACACACACACGCACAAATACACACACACACACACACACGCACAAATACACACACATAGACACACACACACACACATACATACATACACACACATACGCACGCACACACGCACACACGCATACACACATACACACACATACACACACACATACACACGCACAAATACACACACACACACATACATACATACACACACACGCCCAAATACACATACACACGCACGCACGCACACACGCATACATACATACAAACAAACACACACACACACACACATGACCTATAAATACGTTTATGACATTTACTAACCGTAATCTATTAGCCATTTTTACAGTTCTTCAACAAAATTGTAATATAAATGTTGGCATATCTTAGGTTCAATGTCAAATAGGTAGTCGTGCGAGACAAAACGCACGTATGCTAACTTCTAATGTGTTTGCACAGAGTGATGCTTATACACTTTCCGGGATCAGAAGTCGATATATGGCATGAAAACCTGTCAATAGATCGCAATCATGGTGCTACCTGACACCAGTATGTTCGTAATACGTGTCTTGGTTTATGTAATTGTCTTCTAGGACAGCACTGGCCATCACATAGTGGATGCATATTAATCACACATCGATACTCGTCGATGATCTACCTGAAGTGTGAGAAAGTATTGAATTCACATTCAATAAATGGGCTAAGTTGTTATCAACTAATATTTTAGATATTAAATAGTTATCGATTCCATATCCAGATGCCAACAATTCCGGACATGTACTTCACTTGACATAATATTATTGGCCACATTTATTTAAATTGGTATTGAATGCCGCTAATGTAACTACAAGTACTATCATACTTTTGGTGCCCTAATTTTATTGTGCCCAGATCTGGTTCAGATAGGTGATGGAACAACCCGACACTGAGTTGATGACCAGTGTTAAAAATACAACTGGTGGACAATTCCGTCTGGAACCGTTGTACTGTGAGTTAGATCTGCAATTACCTTGGCAAACTGAGCGGTATATAAAGCAGTATTCGGGTCTCGTCGCTCACGGTTGACAAAACTTTCCATGGAATTAAATCCGAGACGTCAAATGAACTTACAGGCAATAACGCACAAGGGGATGGGTATGTGAGTGCCTTTCTTTGTTTGCGCCATTGAAATCCCATTGATTGAACGGTCTAGAATGTCTAGTTATGTAAATCGCTAGTGATGAATGGGTTTCTTCTCTTATTGATGCATCTTCGGATTATACATTGTTCAGGAATACGTCATGAATAAACCGCCACGTGCTACAAGAATGTATTTTGTATAATCGCATTATTGTATTCGATTACATGAGGTATCCTAGATTCAACTTTTTTTAACATATCTTGCTTAAAGGTCGACCTTAAAGTAATAGTTGACTCTGTTTGAAAAAAATGTCATATTTACATAATGTGTGAATACATTAAATATGTGTCTGTGAGTAAATGCCATGTTTTAAGCATAACGCTCAATATTAACTCTCTACCCATGCTGAAGGCAACCAGAAATGCCTCAGAGAGCAGTGCCTTTGACTAACGCCGCAGAGAAAGGGTTAAAAGGCAACTTAAAGTATCACAACTGGCTCAGGCTTTCAAAATACACACGCTTTAAAAATATCCGTAAAATAACTGTATTTTTAATTCTAGTGTTAGTTTATTAGAAGACATTAACCAATTGTCCACTGCATACTAATCAATCATTGCTAAATCATCTTCGTGTAGCCATACTTTTAACTAAGCACTCAGAATGCCTATCTATTGATTACTGTTAAGATAATGTTGAATTCCTAACTCCTACTATAAAGTGGTTTGGTTTTATTGTCAGTAAAACATTGCAGATTGCATCCATTTATCCTTGCGTGTAAACCAAAGCATTACAGACAAGAGATGTGTACTTTCCTGTTCAAACATGTTCACACAATTTTGCTTGTGTGGTTAGCGACATTGATATTTAACAACAATGAACCTCGGATTAAAACCAAAGCTGTAACGACAAACAGTATTGTGTTGCAACGTTCAAACATATGTTCCTACTACATAAATCCATATATAGTTTACACATCGGTACTCATATATGATCCTCACCCACGTGCTAGCTAGATTAATTGTATACTTCATATTATCAGGATGCCAATGGGAGTCAAACAAGGTTAACATTGCTGAGAAGTCTAACCATATAATATAAAATATATAAGAACGTAGAGAATAAGGACGAACGTGTATGGCCTGTTTCAAGGACAAAATATGCTTTAACCAAACAGGATGTCTTCCTGTTAATTCAATATGTAGCATGCTGAGAAAAACAACGTAATCCTCATAAAGAATCGGATTGTCTCTCCCAAAGAATCTGCGTGTAGATCGATGAAAGGATGAATATTGCCTTGGTATGAATGGATCTTAATTTTAGCCATAGACTTGTGTCTATCCTCTACATACATATATACGCACTGTGAAGAAATAAAGGTTCTAGCATCATTATTAAGAAAATATATTGAAACTTTGGGGTTACCATGTATTTAGCCGTAACTTGTTAGAGGCGGTAAATATACACGTTTGACTGAAATCAGTCATTTCGCACTGATTTATTATGCGGGTACTAGTTTCGATCTACTGATGACATCATGAAGTAGTATGTGCCTGCAAATGAAACGGGTGTACGAGGACACTACGCTAAAGGCGTTTGGGTGAATTCGGTATTTGAAAGAAAATGTTACCAGACATTTTACAACGTAGTATTTGCTGTTCCTGTACATGACTTTGTCCTCACACCGAGTCGTTTTACTCAGAGAATCTTTTCACGGGCATGTCTTAAGAGAACATCATCAAAGGCATAACTGCTTCCGACAACATCCTCAAAGACATGGGTCTAGAGACAGCATTCTTATGTAATTATTCCAATACACTTCTTACAGACATTACTTGTCAGAAAGCATCAAGGCCACAACTTCATAGAACGTCTTTACTCGTATAAACGTACACAGACCAACTCAGACGTTGCCTCTCAGGCATTAGGAACCCTAGTCGCTCAGTGTACTATATGAATGACTCTTAGGACAACCTTTTCACAGATAGCCTATCACTCAGGAGACAGCGTAGGTCATCCTAGGTCATACGTAGGTCATCCTTGACTGCAGAGAACATTCTTACGGGCTTGGCCCATGAAACATCATTGTTCTGACTTCAGACAACCTGTTAACTGACAACCTCAGAAACCATTTCTAAGACATGTTTGGTTTTTTTCGACAAAGAGAATATTACCATAAAATCACCATGTACGTGTGTGTGTGTGTGTGTGTGTGTGTATTTGTGCGTGTGCGTGCGTGCGCGCGCGCGTGTGTGTGTGTATGTGTGGGTTTGAAGTACAGTAAAACAAAGTTATATGTCCTAACAAAATGCTAACAGGATCCTGTTAGATTTCTTTCAACTAGATTTCGGCTGTAGCTATTTTAGGGGAAATACGTTACTGCATCTAAATGGATTTACTATCACCTTATTTCAAGTTCTTGATTAATGAGTCTGAAAATAGCTTCACCGGAGCGAGGCATTACTATAGGGAACAGTCGAAGATACATCAATTACATCTCAATGTAGTCAAGAAGAGAGAACACGACATAATTATTTCCCAGGTTGAAGTAAAAGTTTTAAATAGTTTGCCATTTACTAACTGACGCCTAGGAAGGTATGCTGTGTAATCTTGTGTTTCCATGTTCAAAAATCTGATCGAAAATTTCAATGATACAAGTCCAATTACAAAACTTTGGATGGAACTCATGAAAGTGAATCTTCGCCTTCGATTGTAAAACAATGGTAATTCTATTCTGATGACGTCTATTCTAGTCACGTAATGTAAACATGAAAGTGTGGCTTTTATTATATGAATCAATAACGGTAAATAACAATGTGGTTGGACAGGTTATTGTTATATGACAGGTTATTGCTACACCACTGATAACCATTAGACACTCTTCATTGAAAATATAGCGTTTCCTTACCATAACTTGTCTTCTCCTAGACGTTTTTAAAGCTATGCGATTAGTTCATTTTGCCAAAGATGTACACGGCTAGACGTGGTAATACAGGCTGTTAACAACGAACCGAAAGGACCCCCTCCCCTTTTCAAGTCATCACAATGTACAGTCTTGGCAAACCAATGAACATCCTCGAGTAAAAAAGATCGGTACAACAAACAGCCTCGGTAATGGAAGCAGCGGCCTTCTGTATTCACGTCACGGAACGAGCAATGTTTTCCCGCTTTGACGGTGCACTATTAGCTAGATTAAGTATGTCTAGCTTCTTCTTTATCCATTGAATATCGGCCAGATACCATAGGCATTAAGCAAGGCTTTAATGGAAAGGTTCATGCCACATCATGCGTGGGTTATATAATGTGATCCTTACACAGCGATGTGTTTCTGGTCAGAAAAAAAACAACATCATCTGGTTCGGTTGAATTATTTAATCCCATTTATTTAATGTATAGGTAAGGGTAGGTTTTGTGTCGGTATAAAGGGGTGTCTAGACCTGCGTTATATAATTGTCTCATTATAGGGCAACTTACTGTATAGACAGGTGCTAAGATAATATTTCCATAAAACAAAACAAAAAGTCCGTACGAAACTGTGACGATCATGCAAACGAAGACCTTATAGTGCTCTTGCCCGAATAATCTGAATTGTTTTGGGGTCTAGACGGTAAGTCTGTCGTGAGATCTGCTGGCCCAGATTTCTCGAAACAAACCTGAGATTTGTTCCATTAACTCAGTGCTGTAAATTGAGTAAAATCGTAGCTGGTTATCCCATATACGCAAGTTACAGCATTGAGTTAATGGAAGAAATCTCAGCTGAGTAAAATCTAAAACTCAAGTTTGTTTCAAGAAATCGGTGCCAGGTGCCATATTCACGAAAGGGTTTAAGTCAGTTTTTGCTACATATTTCGTCATCAAAAACTTTCGTGAATACGGCCCTATGTCTTACCGTCTAGTCACCCCCCATAAGATGCATATTATTATTATTCGGGCAAGAGCACTATTAGGTCTTCGTTTCCATGATCGTGGGAGGAAATATATATATGGATAGGTGTTACCCTGTGGCAGATCTTGGTGGAATCATCTAACAAGCCCACGTAATATATATATATAGGTATATATATATATAGGTCAGCTAGAAGTAAGATCATGCCTGCAAGACACTCACTCAAATCTTTGACTAAGGGCGATTCAATTTGCATAATATTTTGATTTGTAACATTCAAATTGAATCCAAATCTACATCCTGTCCAATACTCAGTACTTTCTACGTGTATGTGTCCTACAATAACAATATGTCTGTGATTTGTAATAAATGGTAAAGTTCGCACGGTATTTGTCACACAGTTTACAAAACAAATGTTAACTTTAATAGTGAAAGAAATGGCTTTCGCTAGCGGACTAGTGTTAATTTCCAATACCTGATGTTATATGGTTCTCGATCGCGGATACAGTATCATATCATATCGGATGTTTCACATTCTAGAATGGTCATTTTAGTATTGAAATTATATCTGTTTGAGTATTCTGTACGGAAATTGCCCTTTAAGGCATCTCCGGTTGACTACAGTATTGAAAGTTTTACGTACATATTTAACAATTATACGTATATCGTAAATGTTGTGTTACTATTCACGTCAGTAGTTTTCGTTATTCTGTCGTTCTTGAACAGATCACGCAGTCGGTTTATTGCTAAAGATAATAAAGCCAACTGAGTTTGCGGGTTTCTTCCAGCCCTAAACTGACAAGCCGTGATATGAGTAAAATATTCTTGAAATCGGTTTAAATTTAATATATATATTGTTTTTCATCAAAATCAAAAGCAGGTCAACTGTGATCTGGCTGCCTTATTGCACACGCCCGAGGGAGACCAGGGCTCATATTGTTCCTGTATCATCGCCCCCTGGATGCACCCATTTCACTCGTCTCGTCCGGAACATCCTCAGTGTTTGCTATATACTGGAGGTATCTCCGGTTCCTCCAATACTTCCAGTAGTCTGAGTATTAGACGAGCTTCAATGAGGACCGGTGCTAGACACCACGTGATTTGGACTGTGATTTCATAATAACAAGGTCCAATAGGTCGAGGTCAAGGTCAAGATGTTGCCACCAGAATGACTGATGTGTCTATTGGGTAATGGAAGTTCGATTTATTCAAATCTTTTTAGGATTTAGGGAATGAACACTTTCTGAAAATATAGCTGAAACGTGTTTCATGGGATTTATTTTCAAGTCCTGTGAGATAAACTATGCCTGGGTCGATGGGTTATACAGTTATATAACCCATGAACCTTACTGGAACTAATGACCTCAACCTGAATGTAACAATACATCAACAGTAATACAGCTTGAAATTAGCTCATGGATATTTCAAAAGTTTCAGTTTACTTAAAGTCTCTCAATCTCAAATATCTCAACGATGAAGAAACAAAATAGGTTTGTTAAAACTGTGGTATATAATGTAAATACTCAATATATAGTTAACGCTTGGTATTCCCGGGATACCGCATTTACATAATAAAACGTGAATAGTTGGTTGGTTGGGCAGCGTCGATTGTAAGGTTTCACAATGCTATATGAATTTGCTCCAGCTTATGCTTGGATAATGACGACATCTCCTCTGGGAAAATTGGTGTTAGACAATATATCCGGCTTCTTACCAAGAGACTCATCCTAAGGACGATACAAGTATGTTAACATTGACATAGCGAATCGTTCGGATTTATTGTCTTCAAAACAAACCGTGGCCATCACCGACATGACAACCAGCAACCGTGTAGCGCTATGAGCATGATCTCGAAGCATGGCCCTGGTGCAATATAAATGTTCCTCACATTAGTATCCACAACAGTGTTTTACCTCTGTTGTCTTTTTACTCTTGTTTGTTTGTTTTTCATTGTTTAAATGTTTTGTGTTTTTTTGTGGTTTTTTTGTAATAGTCGTGTTTACTTCATTTTAGAACCATCTACGTGTAAAAGTCATGATTCCAACTTTTAACAGGATGAAGACATTCAAATGAAAGAGGCAGCCAATAGTTTAGTAATGCATCCACTTGTATGTGCTCGTAAGTCTGAAATATATTGTGCGAGTGATCAAAATACATTCAGAGACATCCCTCGGACACAGACAGGATATATATGGCGTATAGCTATTTTAAAATGTATTTATTTCTGGAAACTATGTCTGAAGTAGTGTCCAAGTTAGATAGCATCAATGTATCTACATCAATGTCTAATGCACATTTCTGAGACAACGTTTGGCATTTTATACAAATAACATTAGGTAAAATCAAATCAAGGTGCACATATCTAAACCAATAAATGTTATTTGGAATTAATGTAGTCTAATGTGTTTTGATGTACAAATTGGCAATAATTCCCGTCAGATTAGCTATGTCCCACTTCCTTCGTTGGCGTCATAACGGAACCGGATGTCTCGCAGACCGTATTCCGGTCCTCACACATTTATGTCTAGCGCTAGATCAGCAATAATGTATAGACTCTACTGTGTAAATAGCCGATGATAGAGTACTAGTAGTCTGGTTACATGTTTACAAGTGTTGGAATAACTATGGGTGGCATTGCTAGAATATTAGCGCTCTCGAAATTGTTTGATTGCTACGAGGGTGATTATGGTCTAGTAGCTACTAGATACGAGAGCTTCTTGAAACGATACCATGGAAATTAATACTTATATTAGTTTTATGGATTTCTTTTCGATTTTTAATGATTTTATTTTTAGAAATTGCCGGTAAACGTTTTTAACACTGACTAATGCAATAGTAGATGTTGAAGTAGCGTTGGTTGTTATACCATCACTAATTATTGAATACAATGACGAAACCATGATGATGATTAGATAGAATTATTGATTTATCCACGTCTCTACTTCCTTGTATAGGGAGTCGGATTAGTAGGGTCGTGAGAACATCAGTCTCAAGTTATTGACATTTAGTCCAATTTGTCGGAAATAGATACTGATACAGAATATATTTGCTAATAGTGAGACGAATTTCGGTGACACTCTGGTATGGCATATCACTGGCTTTCCGCTGAGATAGCAGAATAAATATTGATTTTGATGATGGTGTTTGTCTCATGTACTACGTTCTATTGTCGTTAGACTTTAGCTAAACCATGTCCTAAATCCCTGGCAATTATTCTTCCAGCTATTCCATGTTAGCAGAATATCTGGCACTGAACGTTGGTGGAATATACGATGATTGGCATTCCCGAAAGCCGAAGTTAAGTGTCGCAGCAAAGACATCTCTTCTATCGATTTGGACATGCAGTTGACGACTGGAAGTAAAGCATCGATTCCCGTAACAAGACGTCGTAACGAACACATTCATTCAGGCTCATGAATAAACCGCAATATAAAGGTGCATGTCGAAATCAATCTGTAACAAATGCATGTTACCGCTTTGAACACGCAATATGTAAGTCTATTTATGGGTCTTGGACTCGAAGTGTAAATACATCAAGCAAGAAGTTCTAACCGTACGCTGGGATATAATTCAAGGAGTTTAGTGGAAGTAGGCGTTACAATAAAAAATAATACTTAGTATAATGGCCATTTAACATGCGGTATATCCTCTCTTTATAGCATTCTCACAAGAATTATATGAGTATGTATATTGATTAAAAGTTACTCTGGCTTTCTTTTATTGTTTCTTTTGAAGCATGTTAAAGTAATTGTTCCCAACACTACATGGATGGTCACCGTGTTGTGTAAACTGTGCACCGGATATGAGACAGAACTACCACCGATCCTGGGACTCGAACCCGATTTTCTGGAGCCAAAGAGATAAGTCCGTTGGCAGAGACCAGAAAGAGCATCTTACATCACACCCGGAACCCGGAGCCAAAGAGATAGGAGCATCTTACATCACACCCGGAACCCGATTTGCTGGAGCCAAAGAGATAGGAGCATCTTACATCACACCCGGCTATAGATGTAAAATCAGAAAATCAGTATACACCACACATGGATCATTAAATAACGGTGGCTCTATGCATGAATAAATAGCAAAAACGTTATAATTGAAATGAATCTCTATTTCCGTTTGTTCAGAGGATGATTTAAATAATTACCATATTCTGGTTTTCTATTCTAAAAAGGTTGAAAATGAACAACAGGTTGTTGTTGTTGTTTAATGCATAATCTCCTAATGTTCTAAACCCAGGTTCGCTGACACTAACTCTCGTCGTTAGCTTAATTTCTACCAGTTTGGCTTTTATTTTTTATTTTGTACTGGTTTTCTTTTGTTGCAATAAGTTATACAGCTTGATTACTATACTCACCTCCCGGACAACTGGCCATGGCATGTGCAATACGAGTCTACTGTATTTAAGCAATGCATCTCTATAAGCATTACTGAGCATACGACTGTCAACGCACATTAAAAGTGGAGATGCATGGCATGCTCCGAAACTAAACTGCAGAGTCCAATTAGCTTCCGGTCCTCCCAACACGCAGGGAAACCTTGTTACGGTGTATTGCCAATTACTTCTCCGTGTCAATTTGGCCCGATGAGAAAAACGTCAATAACACATTGATACATTCGTGTCAAACTGATGAATCGGGGACTTTTAATTACTGTCTCTCCCTCAGAGGTAGCTGTCTATCCAATTTCCTATGTCTCAGTTGGAAGTTGGAATCAGAATTACGCTCAATTCATATACTAGTATGGTATTCAACATTTTACAGTTGGACTGTTGTACTAGTAACCTGTCTGTTACTGTTAGTTTTCTGGAAATACTGCTATGTATAGTACATACTGTCGCATTATTTAATACGTAAAAGGACATTGCCATCAATATTAAGACTGTTTTGAAATGGACAAATATGTCATATATTGACGCTTGACAACTTGGTGACCTTTCCGGTTGGAGGTTTGTTGACACCAAGGTAAAATCTAAATCAGCGATCATTTAGTATAAATTGGATATACCAGTTACTATACGTCGGTACATTTATCCTCTTATATATCGACCAATACCTTGTGTATCCCGTTGACCAAGAATAGACTACTTCAGACAAAACATTGATGATTGTCTGAGATATAATGTTCGTTAGCAAAGCATTACCAATGACCTTGACCTTCAAGCCAACGGAAAGTCGTCTTTTCTCAGTTTTCATTCGTTGATTGCTGCCTCGCCTTCCACTGATCCGTGAATTGCAATTACTGTCGCTAATTTGACTTGATAGAGGCAGATAATTGCCGTAGGAGATAACCTGCTATATACGTGTGTGCATCTTATCCGTCCAGCTTGTCTTATCCTGATGGATGTCACCGATAGCGCTGAAGCTTGTCATGGCGCTGATCCTAACCTTGGCCTCGTGGTGAGGGTGTTGTACGTACATGTTGCCAGGTAGCTGTTCGAATTTGTCACGGAGATTTATTAGAATTTGTATCAAAGCTTGAGTTACATTTACTATATCGCGATATTCGTGAGTGGTTCCCAAAGGGGAATGTGTGTGTGTGTGTGTGTGTGTGTGTGTGTGTGTGTGTGTGTGTGTGTGTGTGTGTGTGTGTGTGTGTGTG
>JAVCKZ010076986.1:0-13105 GCA_034780755.1 Lepetodrilus elevatus
GTGGCTCTGCTTATGGGAGTATATCAGAGCCACGTGACCGCTATATAAAAAGTCACATATGGCCAGTTACAGCTAGAGGATTCTCGAGCTACCCACAATGCTGTGTGACGTATTGATTGACGTCACATGCAAGGTCTCAATAGTTTCAGTAAAAAATAGTTGGTGTGAAATGCACCTATATTAAAAAAATGTAAGGGCGAAACATTTAGGTAGGGGGTAGAAAGGTACATGTGGAGGTGAAATGACTTACTGGGGGATCAACGAATAGGTGCGAAGCATCTGCCACCCATTCCATGGACACTGCAACACTCAGCTATACGGGTGTTGTAAGTTTGCTAGATCATGCCTTTATAGGGTTAAATAACAGTAAACAAAGCAATAAAAAACAGGAAGATAACATAATATTAAATGACAACATCTTGTTTTAGATTTGATCAACACTGCCCATGCTCCGGGAAGTTCAAATCTTCGGCCTCAAAGAAACCAATGGCCATCAAACAATAGTCAGTCCAACTTCGGTCAAGTCAGAAGTCAATACAGACATCAGCCTTTAATACAGCGACAGCCGCATGCTCAGTCCTTCCCAACAACCCAAGCACCCGCTCAGTCACACACGCAGTACGACGCCAGAAGTGCACGTTCAACTACCGCCTTCTCTAATCAAACAAACACTAGTGCTAGTGCTGATATGTTCAATAGATCAGCAAATCTCAATACACCCAGGTCTGTGTATAACCAACCCATGTCTACGCAAAACATTCCAAGATCTGCATATAACCCAACGAGCAATCCAACTCAGATCTCTGCATATAATACAATAAGCAATCCTCAAAATACGGCAAGACCTGTGTATAATCAAAGCATGCTGACACAGAATTCTTCAAGACAGGCATACACCTCGAACAATCCACCTCAAAATTCTTCAAGAGGTAGTTACGATCCTTCTCAAAGTTCATCTACGAACAGACAACTACCCAGCTCCAATGTGGCGAATACTACGTCTGGATCGCATGTTCCCGACAGCGTTTCCAGCCAAGGACCAGCGCTTGGTCAGAATGAGAATGCATACCAAGATCAAAGATACCAACAGCAAGCTCCCGGCTACATGACCAGGTCATATATCAATGCTGATGTTTGTGTCCCAGGAAATCAGTATCAAGAACAGCAACAACAACAACAGCAGCAGCATGGCCAGCAACAACAACAACAAATCCAGCAACACGTCCCAAATCCCACGTTAACAGGACAATCGTCTGGATCTTCTCTTGCAGAACAATCAAGGATCCAACCCACTGCTGCCCAGCCAAGGAATACTGGACCTGCAGATCTTGTCGGTCCACGGAATACTGGACCTGCAGATCTTGCCGGTCCACCATTGCAGAAGTCGAGTCCTGGTCAGCCGGCGGACACAAGAGCAGATCAGCTTGCATTGCTAATGGGAGAACTGCAGAAGACTCAGTCGAAGATAATCGACTTGCAGAAGCAGCTGACACCAAATAGTGACACACAGGGGCAGTCACAAGGCAGCTTGCAACAGCAAGGTCCTCCACAGCAACAAGGAGCTCCACAGCAGCAACAAGGTCCCTTGCAGCCACAGGGAGCTCTACGCCAACAAGGTCCTCCTCTGCAGCAACAAAGTCTACAGCAACAAGGTCCTGCTTTACAGCAACAACAAGGTCCTGCTTTACAGCAACAACAAGGTCCTGCTTTACAACTACAAGGTCCTGCTCTACAACTACAAAGAGCATTCCAGCTACGAGGTCCTGGACAAGTACCAAGACTGGCTGGACCAAGGATGCCGGGTCTTAACGGAAACCAGGCAGCGTTGCTCTCGGCTCTGAGTGCGTTCGCTGCCCAGGGTCAACCGCTGGCAAAATCTGAAAGAGTGTGGGTGAATCCTCAAGTAAATAGTCAACAGGTCATCCACGGGCGGAACGTCGTCGGACGACCGTTCACCGCAGGCCAAGGTTGGAATCCTCTTCAGACGCGGCCCATGTCCTTCTTCCCGAGGCACCCCGGCATCGTCGCAGGACACAACTTGGTGAAGACCTTCCAGAGACAGGTCTCGCCTTTCGGCGTGAATTCCGGGTTCCAGCTCAAGAAGATGCAGTCCCAAGTCCTGGCCACGAGTCTTCAGATGGCCGCGGCTCAAGCCAGGCGCATGCAGCATCCGTTCGGCCGAGGCTCCCAGGCCGTGGCCGCCGCCCGAATCCAGTCCGGGTCCAATTCCTTCCTAGGAGCGCAGACCCAGGTCGTGTCCAGTAAATACCGACTCCAGAGGGCTGGGAACTTCCCAATGGCTCAGTCTTTGGTCAGCAAGTACAAGCTTCAGAAGAACGTGGGGTACGGCGGACAGATGGGCTATCGCAGCGGCGCGTACATAGGTCAGGGGTCGCGATTCCGGCCGCATTATCCGTTCGTCCCTACATACGGAGCGTATATCCAACAGAACATGTGGAGAGCCATGCATGGAGGGGCGTTCGGGCGATCAACCTGGGGGAACTACCAGCAGAGAGGGTCACCCTGGGTCTCGGAAGTTACGGAGGGGAACAAACAAGGTTAGTTAAGTTAACGACAAGTTTTAAATTGTTGACATATTTGATGTATGTACATTTGATTTGTTTTCATAAGTATATTGGACAACAAGTTATATTTCCCGCATGACCCATTGGATTTAATTATTTTCATATCTTTTTTTTTTTTTTTTTTTCATCTCCACTTACAGCATTGTATGAATATTAAAAATCACGAAATATAATATGAACATATTGGAAACCAGAGGGACCAAATGTAGCTTGTTGTCTAATATTTTAATATACTTTGATAGCAGGCCCAGCAGGGTGAAAAATCAACATTGCACATCTTTGTTCTTTCAGCATATTCTGCGTCACGGTTCTGGAAGAAGAAACAGTGGTTGAGGTGGAAGGAAAACTCTCGCTTGGCAATGAAGAAATTACTGCAGAAGAGATTGCTTCTGCTGAGGAGATCTGTGCGATCTGGACATTCCAAGTAAAGCATTACATTTTAGCTTAGTCTGTAGCAATCGTATGAGTGGGAGGTTTTTGCTGTCACGTAAAACAATAACTCACTCACTGCAACAATCATAATTAACCCTCTATGCTGGAGGCAACCAGAGATGCCCAAATAAGCTGTATCCATATCTAATACATGGTTAAACCTAGAAAGTAGACTCATTTAAAATATTTATTGGGATTTTATCACATTCTTCGCAACCAACTGAGTTCTATCTCTTCTTCGTTTGTCTGGAAGTCACAAGTCAAGTGGATGCAGCATTTCTAATGACATTTTTCAGACTCAAACTCGACAGACGCAAGAAGACAACACCAGGCTCGTCTTCAGTCAAACGTCACACGCAGAAATCTGATTCACGTCTGGTGCTGATCAACGGCATGTTGTACAAGTCTTCTAGCAAAAACCTGACACGAGCCAGGATCATGTTGGAGGCCAATCAGACGGCTCCGTCCACATCCACAAGCACACAGCCAACCAGGCCTGTCTCAACTGGCAAGACATCCGTTGTCATCAGAAGTAAGTTTTGAAAACGTGATGTGCTTTTGTTTTGGATAAGAAGCGAAATATGTTAAATGATCAAACAGTTGTGAGTATTGATTGCAAGTTGGCGTCACATCACCTTTAAAAATGAGTTAGGTGATCAATAGGTGCCGTCTATTTCGGAGTATTTCCTTAATTTTGCCGTCTACTTTCAATCTTGCTGATACTACTTTGTATGATTTATGCAGGTCTTTTGCCTCTTACTTTTGCTACTCTACCACCTACTTCCGATTCTACTGAAACCACTGGGTGATTGTGTAGTGGTCATGTTTTGCATGTTTAGAAATTATACTCAGAAGTTATACTCATATGTGAAATAATGTTGTCATTTTAGAGCTGAACCGCACTGCTATGAAGACGCTATCGGTGAGAGGGGTCAAGTTTCGTATGGACTCGACTGGCAAGAGTCTACAGAGGATTGATGGTATGTATTTTATGTACTAGATTTAATGTTCATTTCCCACATTGTTTGACAGACCACATTAGTAGAATGATAGCATGTACTTCATTTTAAATTATTTTCTACTTAATTCCCTCTGGCCTCGACTATTCAACTGTCATTGCGTATGGGTGTAATAAAATCGTGTTGCGACAGAAACCACTAATTCATTCATTGGACTCATTCATTGTCTGTGTAGTGACATCTCCCAGTAAAGGCGACGGTGCACGGCCAAGGACGGAGGTGAAGCGGGTGGACATCGGCGGAGTGACGTACATCCAGACCGAGCCCGGAACTCTCGTCAGATCCTCCTCCAGCTGGACCCGTGCGGCGGCAAGGTGAGACGTCTTCCCAAGCAAATTAATAAAATAATAGGGTCATTCTCCATAGGCCCAATGTAGGGTCATTCCCCATAGGCCAAATGTTAATGGGGTTAAAATCTGTAATCTGTCACACATCTTTTACGTTGGTCCCGGGTTCAAAACCTCGTTTTGTGAGCCCAGCATCAATGTTCGTGAAAGTTACATTTCTGACGCGGTATTGATAGGATGCACTGTCTGTACCATGGCAATGCAGTTATCATCCTTGGTCTATCGATACCAGCTGGTGTTAGCAGTTTTACTGCAACATTCAGTGCTACAGTTTCCTCCCACCCTAAAAACTGACGAGCCGTGATACAAGTGACAGAATCTTGAAAGCGACTCTACCAATTTATTAAAAAAGAAGAAGAAAAAGAAAAGAAAAAATTTAAATTAAAAAAAAGAAGTACTTTAACAGGTAGGACAATATTTATTTGAGAATTTCTTCGTATGTTTCTAGCCGAGTGAAGAGTTGGAGTATTGCTGCCGCCACTCACTCCCTGAGGAGGGACAACACCAAGTGTGTCAATGGCTACTGCGTGTTCTACAACAAGTTCGGCCGCTGTAAGCTGGGCGCTGACTGTCCGTACAAACACGACCCTACCAAGGTGGCTGTATGTACACGGTGAGTAGTGTTCAACAAAATATTTAAAAGAAAATATTCAATTTTGAAAGCTACTCTAATAACAACATTGAAACAAGTAAGATATTTCACTGTGGTTATTCCCGATGTTTCACTGTGGTTATTTCTGATGTTTCACTGTGCTTATTCCCGATGTTTCACTGTGGTTATTCCTGATGTTTCACTGTGGTTATTCCCGATGTTTCACTGTGGTTATTCCTGATGTTTCACTGTGGTTATTCCTGATGTTTCACTGTAGTTATTCCTGATGTTTCACTGTGGTTATTCCCGATGTTTCACAGGTTCCTCCGCGGTACCTGCAAGGTGGACAAATGTCCGTTCTCGCACAAAGTGGCTAAAGAAAAGATGCCAGTGTGTTCGTTCTTCCTCCGAGGCATGTGCAGCAGGGACGACTGCCCGTACCTCCACGTCAAAGTCAGCAAGGACGCCGATGTCTGTCAGGACTTCGTACGAGGATACTGTCCACGGGGCGAAAATGTGAGCATTTTGAATAATTATTTGGAAAAAAATATCTTTTCTAAATTTTACTTAAAATCTTATGAATTTAAATATTATTATTTAATTATTTTTATTCTAGATGGTACTGACATTTTGAATCCTTGGTGCTATATTACTTATATTATTATTTTTTTATTTATTATTATAATATTATTATTGTTATTACCATAAAACCTGAGTAGAGCAGGCAATTATTGTCAGTAAATGTAGGAGTAAAGTAATTGTAATTCGGTCGTAATGAGCATTTAAAAACTTTCAGTGTCAGAAAAAACACACGTTGCGATGCCCTGCATTTGCCGAGACCGGGTCGTGTCCACGGGGGAAGAGTTGTCCAATGCTGCACAAGAAAAATGTTAAGAAGAGGCGCGGAAACAGGTACCGTATACTGGCGTACAAACACTCCTCGATACAAGGTGTCTATGATAGATTCCTGCAGCAACGTTAAACTCCATATACATTCACTCACTCACTCCAGGGTCAATCCCATAATCTGGTCATTGACTGCGGCCCTTGGATCCCGGCTATTTCAGCTGAAAACTCAACTTCCTATTTTCATCCCTGTATATTTGTCATTATTTCATTTTAATATTATGCATGAAATCTGTAACCTAGCATCCTCCATTATAGGCCTCCCACTGTCAGTACACTGCCAGAGAAGACTGAAGATGAATTACTAGCGATGTCCGAGAACGAACCAGATTCCGTGGACAATACGGAAAAGAATCCGGACATGGTTCCGTCAAGCGACGGCTTCTGGGCAAGTTCCACGGAAATACCGACCCCCTCAGAAGTAGTTCCCGACGTAGAACCAAACACGACAACAGTAAAAGACGTTAGCTCGCCTAATGGGTCGACTTCTGTGGGTGAAGAAAAAAATGTGGGTGAGATGTCATCGGCTGGTGACATGGCAATGGACGACACATTGACAAGTGACATGGTGACTGGTGAGACGGTGACAGGTGACATGGTGACTGGTGAGACGGTGGCAGGTGACATGATGGGTGATGCAGTGATGGACACATCAGACGGTGCTAGTAGTACGGATGTTTCGTCACAAGATACGAGAAAGGTTCCGGTTACGCCCGAGAAGCTGCCCACCTACATTTCTCTGGCAGACATCAGCAATATCGAAGACGAGGTCATGGGTGACAGGACAACAAGTGGGCAATCCAAAAATCCAGGTACGTCAGACTAAATTAATCCTAATCCACTATTTGACTGAGCATGCTTTTGCATGTTAATTTCATTCATTATAAAATATCCATATTATTATTATTATTCTGTGCATTTAAAATATAAAATAATAATTTAAATTATTTTTTTATTAATAGTATTATTATTATAATTATATTGATTATGCATATTAAATAACCAATATTATTATTACTATTATTATTATTATTATTATTATCATCATCATTGTTATTATTATTATCACCATCATGATTTCCCCACCTATTTTGACAACATGGGAGATAACTCTTCTGAGGACCAGATATTCTGCTCTTTCGTGTTCATCTTTTTATGCATTCACCTTGTTGACAATCAGTGGTTCTCTTTCAGATGGTGCATTACAGATCCGTCCTAGATTGTCCTAAGACTGCCAGTAACCAGGGCCCGGTTGTATGAAACGATAATGCTTCGTTAACATGTCATTAAACCTCCATTAACTAATGTGACGTTACACTAGCATTAAAATTCAATGCAGGAATAACGGCTAATCACGTCATTAGTTAATGGCAGTTTCATACAACCGGGTCCAGATGTATATGCAATGTGATAAAATTGTCTTTCAGCAAAATTATTAAAATCCCATCTTGCCAGCATAACTATCGATACAATTATCGACTTTTAGTATACATATGGTATTACCCTTTGAATAGGGCTACTCCTGTGTTTTTTTTGTATAATGCGATTTATGAATTCATTGAAATACTGTGTCGAGTTTGACAATAATAGAAGTATAGTATGACAGCTACATTAATATTTTATGTTTATTGTGTTGGATCTTTTAACACTCACATAAATTAGAGAGTTATGCCAAATGCTATTTTTTGTGCAAATTCAATGCATGATTTCTTGTAATATATTTTGTTTCCAGAAAAATTCCATCTAGTAATAGTATTGCTGATTATTGTTTTAATAACAATGTTATTCTCATGCTATTTTGTTGTTTGATATTCACATAAAAGTAGGACAATTATGCATGTCTGTATAAATAACTCTGAGATTTAGTGAAGAGACGTAATTCTGTGTGTAATGTTATTGTCGTAAAAGTGCTAATAGTAATTATGTGTGTGGTAGTTCACTGAGTGTGAAAGGTCATGAATTCTGTGTCGGTAGAAACAAATAAAATCATTGATGTGTTAATTTTGTTGCTTGTTATTTTTCCACAATTCGGCAATACCATTAACCTTCTCCATGCTGGAGGCAACTGGAGATTCCCTATAGAGGTGTGGCATTGCCTAATCCATCAGAGAGAGGGTTAATGTTGTTTCCCTGTTAGATGCAACTGAGAGGCATCTCCTTTAGACCCAGGGGGACTATTTTCAAAACGTTTCTTATGATCGTATTATATGGCTAACCTATGAAAATGTAACAAGCTCTTAGGCTAAGAAGATTGTAAAAATGTTTTGAGAATAGGCCATCTCTTGTTTTAAGACATAACTAGTCCTGCTGACAAGGGGGTGGGTGGGTCGATATTAATAATACATTTATTTATTTATTACACTCTCATTAATATTATATCAATTTTTTATCTTCGTATACTGTATAGAATTAGCCAGAGAAATCATTAACTAGAAGCCGACTGTACAATATATATCGGGAATGTGAGTTTTGGTTTTGAGTTTAGGGAGACTGTTTATCAACGTTAAGTTTTTAATATTTAATAATTGTAAAGCCTGTTATTGACTGATAAGTTTTGTATTGTACTGTGCAATAATAAATTGCGCCTGTTATCAGCATACAATTAGGTGAATCAATATATAACTGATAGATCCAGGCCTACATCGTCCAATATATAATGAGTCAGCAGGTAGAACATTTAAAGGCATACAATCATGTTTTTATGGACATATTACATGGTCAAACGTATTTACCTTAAAGTATTTACATTTGATTTGTCTACACAAGAAATGGACAACAAGCTACATTTTCGGTATGTCCCACTGTTTTTCAATATTTCCATATTTTGTTATTATTTTTCGTATCTCTTTTTATTTAAAAAAATTAAATAAGTAGACTGAATCTATAATAATGTAATTTAAAAAACACACCAAACAAGTAAAGTATACCAGTTTATTAATGAGCTGGAGAACAGTACTTGTTAACGGTGTACAGTGTAAATGTTTACAGACATTTGCGTGGGCGTTGTACATGTGGACGCAATATGTGATAGGTATGGCTGTCATGTAACGTAGTCTACCATGTTCGTGGTGACATGCCTTGCACTTTTAAAATCTAGACGTTCAGAACCTTCAATGTTGTACAGGCCCCGCTCCACAGAACAATCGTAGCGCTACGAAAGTCGTAACTTAGTCGTAAGTTTAGCCGTAAGTTTGCTAAGAAGTTGCGAGTAGCGCTACGATTGTTCTGAGGAACGCAACATAAACAAGTTCCAAACTACCTTACTGTAATAATAGTTGTAGGCCTACTAAGTAATGATACACACACACGTAGTTTTAATTTGCATAAAATGCATGATGGAAATAATATACATACACGTGTAGTAGGCTATTGGTAAAAATATGCTTGTTTATTTTTGCAGACAAATTTCACTATATTTGCTGAGCAAGATTGAAACAATCCTCGACGCTCCGACCATAAGTAAACATTTGGCCGGTTAGGGTTAGGGTTAGGGTTGGGTGTTTCCAGGATAGATCGAAAAATCAATTAAATATTGATTGTTAATGTTCATTTGACATTCCAGTTGTTATATTAGTATAGACTGTATTGATAACAGATAAGTAAAGATTAATATCCGATAAGTGCTGTCATAATAATTAAACCAGTTTCATATTGCTCTGGTCAGGTTTCATATTACCTGGTATTGTATTTGTAGTATAAACCGGTTTCATATTGCCTGGTTGGTATGTTTGTTATTAAACCGGTTTCATATTGCCCAGGCAATAGTGTCTGTACATAGGCATATACTACTACTAGTCAGGAAGCTTGTTTGCAGTGCAAAGCACTTTGTATTATAGGCTGTTGGAACAGATTCTAAGTATAAGAGTAATCGGTAAGATGAAGAGAAGACTTATTACAGTTTGCATTCAAGTAGAATATAGATGTATCGTCAATAAATATAAAATATTGTAAGACTATTCAGGGGTTCGCACTGAAACAGGAATGCCTACCTTACAGAACTGTTTACAGGTGAGGACATTGACATAGGCTGCGTTTCACGAAATGGTCGTACTTTAGTCCGGGCGTAAATCAAAGCTTACGTCATGGTTTTACTATAAACTATACATACGCCTATATATAGATTTACGCCCTAACTATACATGCACGGCCTTTTCGCGAAGCTTCTATACACTGGGCGGTGAATTGGATGCAGTTCTGATGTAATTATTATCATTATTTGATGTTTAATATAGAAAGGCGTAATTATAATATTTTCTGCAATAATATAATTGTTGGTGTTGTGTCACAGTGGCTGCACATCCCCGCGGGGAGTCTGCACACCTTCCACGCAGTCAACATAACACCATACGTGAAGACACTGTGGGGGTGAGCAGTCTGTCAATTATGCAACTTCATCATCCTTGGTTTGCAGGTGCAAGCTGTAGTTCGTGGGTGTTACCGCAACAGTTGTTACAGACTACTTCCGGGTTCCCGGGGCAGGTTCAAACTAGGGACATTTGTCTCAAGTCGGACAGTCTACCACTGCGCTAACATGCCACCCGCCATCACGTATATCTGTATTGTGGATCGCCTTTACTTTAGATGGTGTACTTACGCATTGTCTTATCAATATGGTACTATTTCCACAATTGCATCCTCGAAATACCGGTCATTATTAACTATATACACTCAATCTCCGTATTATATTTGACCGAGGTTAAGTGTAGTAATAATGTCCGAGGTTTAGAGGATGCCACAACTGCTGCTCTAGTATGATCTATGGTGTATCTTAAACATGACATACTGTTAAAATGCTATGATATGATAATAGTCAAATGCTCAAGCAGGCATGATTGGTTCCATTCAGACAATTAAAGCTACGTAGCTAAATATCACAAGACGACGAGGACTGTAACTGGAGTCTAGTACGGTGTATGCCATTCCAAATGACAAATATCAATTATAATCCTCAAGGACAAATCTTGTTACATTGAAGTTTCCCATTAATATACTAGTAATACAGTCTACTGTACGCATTCATTCACTAAATGATTTATTTTGCAATTTTATTAAGGTATCGTAGAAATATAATGACACTTTTTTTACAACCATCAAGGACAGGGAGGGCGTAATACATATAGGACCTACACCTGCAAAGCGTAATTGGAAACATACGATAGCATTGACATTGCATTTCCGGTTGATGATGGCATTGTTAACAAGGTATAATCTCTGCTGTCATAAATATCAGTTCAAATTGTTCATCTACGTACCACTGTCAGAGAGTGATTGCTATGCCACCTTCAATATTGTCATACTGTTACGCACAGAAGCTGTGACATTTTCTGATGCGCTTATGAAACTGTGACACCTTCTTGGGTGGAGGTGGGGCACATATAGATAGTGACACATTCTTTATTGGTGCGCACAGAAGCTTTGATATGTTCTGGTGCACATATTTAGAACAGTGACATCCTTTTTGGCAGGTATGCATTGCAAAGAGTGACACCTTCCTTATTTGTTCACTTAGAAACCATGTTACCCTTGTTAACTGTTACCCTTGAAATTGTGACACTTTGTACTACTGTCATTACTGGTGTGCGTTGACATTGTCACTAGATCAGAGTCTGCGTTTCATGAAATGGTCGTAGTCTAGGCGTAAATCAAGACATACGCTATAAGTATCGATTTACGCCCTGACTATCTGTACATCAATTTCGCGAATCACCTACATAAACTGCCACCCTCTATCCCGGTGCACATGAAAACTGACAATTTTCTTAATGGTGCGTTTAGAAACTATGACAGTGTCACTGGCGCACATAAAATTGTGACACACACCTATCCAGTGGGGCCTACTATAGTAATTGTAACACATTCTTTTACCGGGGCACATGTTATTTGTGACATCCGGTGACTGTAAAACATTTAGACTTTTGACACCCTTTTAGTGGCATGCATTCCGTCTCTGAGCTGTCAAGCTAAGAAGACATCCTTTCTGACACGATGCAAGTGATCATACTTCACAGTCACTCCAACTAGGACTGCCATGGCATATCACACTAATTCCTCTATGGAAAAATATATATGCTATTTCCGTCCATCGTCTTTAGTCCAAGTGCTCTCTCCAGATGCTGCTACTCGAGCCCCAGAGAGCTTAACTGCACCGTGTACGTTCGTCGATCTACACCTGGGTATATATGGTTTCTCCAAACTCTCGTATCCATGAGACCATAGTGCTCTCGTAAGCGCACGATCCCTATCTGTAGGTCTATAGAGATCACTAGTATAGACACGCGACCTTCGTGAAACGATACCTTGTTATACAAGTCAGACACCACATGACTGTCGTAGGAGGATTCATTATATATTTACAAGAAATTCTCTGACTTGTCGGAGTTACGATTGTGTTGGACCACTACGACTCTAAATAATTACAGCAACACTATAGGTCATATATATCTATAGTAATGTTTATATATGTTTTAATTTTTTTAATATATTTTTGGTGGTTGGACGTAGGCCTACGTTACGTTTCCCAATGTTCCGGAAATGCTATGTATCCTGAAGTCTGAAAGAATGGATCTATAGCTCAAATGATGAGTATACGTATACCATTACTCGTATAATTTACTGGTGGTATCTGTGACTTGTTTTAACCACGAAGTCACATAAACAATGTTATGAATACTGATGTCTGTTTGACCCCTGTGCCTCACTGTCATTCAGACTAATTAATATTGTTCAAACTCGTTTGCATTTGACAAGGAAATATGATGTAGCTAGCTGTTACTTCACATTAATCAAACTTGCTACTACCATAATTATAATAATTTAATTTAATTTAATGTTGAACATTACGTAGACCTATACATCCCCGAGTAATTCGCATGAATTTTCCACGCATGCTAATTAATATAAGCTCTTGGAGCCAACGTTATACAACTCTCAGTGCAGTAACCCACATGTTGGGTCGAATGACAACCCTAGCACTACGGCCTGATTATACTTGGCGCCCCTCCCCCTCCCCAATAACGCCCCCTTCCCCTCCCCCACAGGGTCAACTCGACCTCCACTATGATCCACTTGGGAACTGTGTTAAATGGCCGAGTGTCTGTCTGCATAGAGAGAGAGGGGAGAGAGAGAGAGAGAGAGAGAGAGGGGGAGAGGTAGAGAGAGGGGAGAGAGAGAGAGAGAGAGAGAGAGAGAGAGAGAGAGAGAGAGAGAGAGAGAGAACACACAATA
>JAVCKZ010076997.1:0-13104 GCA_034780755.1 Lepetodrilus elevatus
TCAACGTTACACGCCATGTCGTCTGCCACCCGGCATGGCGTCGGCAATGAAACGATTGTTCCGTGCAAGGCCTCAATTATGAGTTTCACCAAGTGAACTAGTAAAAAAAAAAAGCTTCAGCATTATGCACCAAAATAATATGATTGAATGCAGTGTATTACTGGTATGATAGGAGACGAAACGTTCCTTCATAAAAATGTGCAAGTTTGGGCCAAATAACGAAGGTGCAGGAGGCGAAATGTCTGCCACCCAATTTCAAGGAAAACTCAAAACATGAAATCGTACTAAAAATGTTTCGTAATCTCAGAGCCAGACGGTTAACGGCAGGACAATGTTCTACGGACACTGCTATAGCTGTTAAACCCCCCTGTTTCAGGCTTACTGTACAAGATAAAGGACAAGAGCTGCAGTCCCGAGGACAGACTGAAGCTCGTACGATACGCGTGGTGTTCTCAGGATGTCCAGATTCCCAACAAACACTCGGTGCTCATCGACACAGTGTCTGGGTTGCTCGTTAACAGGAAGAAGTAAGTATCTCTCCTCTGGAATTTCGCACATTGACCTGGGATTCAAATCATTCCCGGGAGCTCAGCTTCAAAGTTCGCAAAAGGTATATTTCTGACGCGATATTGATATAGGGTGCGCTGTCTGTAGACTGGCAATCCAGATATCATCCTTGATCTGTCAGTACCAGTCGCAAATGGGTGAAAGATGCCCTCAGCGACGTTAAACTCAATACTATCTGCACTTTTTTTGCCTTGCCCATCGAGGTGTGCCGTTTTCGATTATATTATCCTCATTGGATAAATTCATGACGTCACCACACACTCCGACAATGATCCGCAGCGATCTATTTAGAGTTCCGAATATTCCAACAACAAAATCGAAAACGCCCTTATTAATGCGCGCAGAGTAATCGAGTATCCCATATCATTTGGTACCAGCAGGTGCACACAGGTTTACTGCAACATTCAGAGCTATGTTTGCTACAGGTTTCCTCCTGTCATGATGTAAGTGAAATAATCTTGAAAGCAGATATAAACACAATTCAAAAAGAAATACAAAATATTTATTAAATTAAGTTCTTGACTGTTTGTCATGCAAGCTGTGTTTCTGGTGTTCAGGTATCGACTGTCGGACTCTGAGACTGATGAAGTGTGGCGGTGTCTGTACAACATCCTCCACACCCACCAGTGTGCCAACAGTGGGTCCATCCTCATCAAGCCCTCTCTGGGACAGGTATAGCATTAGAACCCAACATTTCTTCTCTCTCTGGGACAGGTATAGCATTAGAACCCAACTTTTCTTCTCTCTCTGGGACAGGTATAGCATTAGAACCCAACATTTCTTCTCTATCTGGGACAGGTATAGCATTAGAACCGATTTCTTCTCTCTCTGGGACAGATATAGCATTAGAACCCAACATTTCTTCTCTCTCTGGGACAGGTATAGCATTAGAACCCAACATTTCTTCTCTCTCTGGGACAGGTATAGCATTAGAACCCAACATTTCTTCTCTCTGATGAGCCACATTATCATCATATTCAGTGAATTATTTAAACAAATTTATTTTAATGAAATTATAAATTGATAAAGCAACATGAAGTTCTCGTGTTATTTTAGGTCCTGGTGGAGGCCATACAGAAATGTGCACGTGACGCCATGACTGCGAAGATGCAGAGTGTCGTAATAGGGAGTTGTCACATGGTGATCTCCAACCCTCATCTCTGCTACGTGCTCACAGCAAAGTACGACAACCTGGTACGACGGAGATTCATTCAGCAGTGTTCGAAATAATGAAAATAATGAGGGGGTCATTCTCCATAGGCTCAATGTTAAAGGTTGTAAAATCTGTAATATTCAGGGGGTCACACAGATACCTTTAACATTGTTTTATTGCAGCTATGCAAAGCATTAAATTAATTTAATATTTTTGTTTAATTAATCGCTCATGTTTTTTGGGTTTTAAAAAGTAAGATCTTTTGTTTTTATCAATTGGGCTTTTGAAATGATTTCATTGTTGTAATTGTTCATTTAAGACAATGGTTGTATTTAGTATTTTTATAAATTATATTTATGTCATTATAATTATTACAATTGTATTTATTTAGTAGTTTTCTTGACATTAAATTTGTCGCAAATGGGTGAAAGATTCCAGCAGTGATGTTAAACTCCATATTCACTCACTTGATACTAAATCGTCATGTATGGGTGAAAGATTCCTGCTGTAACGTTAAACAATAACTCGCTAACATTCACGCTTCATTTTAATCTTTGCGATGCCTGGTAATGTATCGTCGCAAATGGGTGAAAGATTACCGCAGCGACGTTAAACTCCATATTCACTCGCACGTGGTAATGCATTTCCTACAAGTGCGTTTGTCTCTTTGCCAGGTCAGTCTACTGATTAGCATATCCCAGCTGAGTTGCCGTTCCTTGGACGTCGACAGACCGACTCTGATCGCCATTTTACAGCGCGTCGTGACGGCCTACGCTGCCGCCCAGTCGGCTCACCTCAACCAGAAACAGGTACGGACCCCCGGGTCTTAGTTTGTCATTCTGTACTTGCAAGGCGAAGCTTGGCACTTGTTGTCACTTTGAGTCGTGTACATGTCAAAAACCATAATCTGATGCTGATAAATGCTGAAGTTTCAGGATAATCTGATAGGATCAAACAAATTGTGCTTTTAGTGAAAGAATCTAGAAATCGACTAAACCCCAATTCAAAATTCGATTTAAAATAAAATAGGATCAATCTAAACATGAGCAACACAAGTATGAATTGGAGTTGTCTCCCCCCTTCATTGTGATTGCACAATACAGGGCCTATTTTCGAAACGTTCTTACAGACATTTTAGCCTAAGAACAGTTTGTAGCCATACAAGAATCGCTAAGAACTGTTCTTAGACTAAGAAGTTTGTTGAACATTTCGAGAATAGGCTTGCCATCTGAATCTTGTTCTGCAAAATAATCAAATTTCTCCATTTATTTTTATTCACAATCACTTCTATCGGGAATAAATAATTTTAATTCATTTTTAAATATTCGAGACGCTTTTGACTTCGCAATAGGTTCTACAGACCACCATTGAACGGCTTCTCGTTCCCCTGATGCTGTTTTCCTGTCAACAAACTGAGGATGTGGAGTTGCGGAAGTTGAACGAGGAGACGTTAAAGCTGATGTTGGGAGCTCTCTTCAATAGGTATTGTCTCGCATTGAAATAGTTTCTAGGATGATAGCAGATTTTCCATTATTGGACCCAAATAATAACGAACATTAATTTCTGAGGTGTTTTTCTCATATTTTTGTTTTCTTGTTTATTTAGTTTTTTATTATTTTTATTTTAATACTTTTTTATTTACATGTTCCTGGATATGTTAAAAGTTACTCAGGAATTCATTTCAATCCAGTTTTACTTGTTCTTCCAGCTCGCATCGAGAGATGTACAGGCGATATTTGAGCTCTTCCAAGGGAGGTGATAAACTATCAAATGAGGGATGCAAACCACTAGAAACTTTATTTGGCACACTGAAGAACTTGCTAAATGGAAAGGTATCTATCTCATGAAGTGGAGAATGCTTCATTGAAATCCTCGTAGTCAGCTCTTGAAACGTAATCCAATTTCCTCACATGTAGGGAAATCATTTTATTTTGTTTTCATTTCTGTGGAATATAAAGTGTACTGTGTATTTAGTAATATTATTTCACAAGTAGATTTGTTTTACAATTTCAATTTCAGTCTCCAGAAAACATGACTAAAGTTTCTGCAAATTGGCAAGAAATTGTGTGCAACTTTATCGCTGAGTTTGTGTCTGCGTTTCTGTGTGGGTGAGTGTTCAATCATAGAATTGGGTCCTTAACCCTCTCCCTGCTGAAGTCGAGTTAACTTGCCCGATCACATGCAGAAATAGAACACTTTGATTTTATTCAGCAGGGAGAAGGTTAAATGTCTTCAAGGTGGTTGAGGTCAATACTATCTGTATGGAATGTAAATATTCATGAATCTTGCTTGTTTTTGCTACTCGTCACTTTAATAAAAGTAATCTGATTGGCTAATGCCCTAATTCACAAATGGTCAAAAGTACAAATATTTAAAGGACTACACATTGCATAAATATGTGCGAAATTATCGTAAACAAATTGTTTAGTGGAATATAAGTGAAATAGCATAAATAAGCTTAGATTTAGTTTGAACGAGATTGGTCTTTTATGATGATAGATATTATCTCTGACTTTAACATGGAGTCGACTTAACTGATCTAATCTGATGAGACCTTCCAGTTTTAGATAAAGCGTATGTTTTTGTCATTGCTGTACATCATTGTCACTGACAATTTCACGGAATTTAAGCACATATATGTTTGGGAAGATATTTATGGAGGTGTTGGCTTTAGAAATTTAGATTTTTCAGAGTACAATGTAAATTATTTTCAATGAAATTTGTTTTAATAACTTTTTGCCAATAATAGACATTGTACACCGATTCTAAACATGTCTCTTGCACAGTGATTCTAAACTAGCCTCAATACGGTATATTGTCGTTTTCTAGTCATGACAAGACTCTTTGCAACAAGATGGTTCAGCACACCTGCAATCTGATTGGTCTGCAGCTGGATGGTGGCGCCCCCTGTGAGCAACTGGAGACAACTCTGGTTCTCAGGGTGGTCAGCTCTATTCTGAAGTCCGTGAAAGAAGCTGATGTATACAACGTCGCCAAGGACAACCAATCTGGGGCAGTTCAGCTCAAGTTTTATCGAAGACTTGCAGAAAAACTTGTCGACAGGCCTGTGTAAGTTGAGTTTTCATGTATGAACTTGTTTTGTTTTCTAGGTTCAGATTACTGATGATATTATTGGATAATGAGCTTTTCATGAAAAACAGGCCACAAATGGGCGAAATTCCATCTGAATTGAATACAGTGAATCGTGAAATTAATGCGTCACTAATTTAATGCGACCTCTTACCTTTAAATTTGCTCCAAACGCAGTGAGCCAAAATAATTTAATTACTGGTATTATTGCGCATCATGCGACATTGACTTGAATCGATGAAGGACTAGCATTCTATATCAACATTAATTTACTTGGATAGAGTTCTTGTAGATGAGTTCGACTTCATCCTGTCATTTCCAGCATGGCTTGAGAATTGTCCTAAATGATGATGACATTTTGTCCTGACTCAAATATGGAGTAGACTAACTGATCTAATCTGATGGGACAGTCTCAATACACTAATTGCGACTAGAATATGTTTTGGATGTGATGTATAGGACATTGCATTGTGATGTAAATGACATTGTAGCTCGGATAATTCAATTTGATCGCCAATATCAGTGAGTGTATTTCCAACTCTCTTTATGATAATATTCTTGATTTTGGTTGTCACAAACAGGTGAAAGATTCCCGCAGTGACGTTAAAACACCATAATCACTCACCTTTTGATACAATAAACAATGGTACCGGGGGGAAAAACGTGAATATTTACAATTCGTATTTCAGCTGTCTTCCAGTCGAACATTCACCGTCTTTCTCTCAGAGCTGTTCAGCACATACTCCAAGCTACGACAGATGCCCAAGCTGTTTGGATTCACGCTGACGGCCATTAGCGAATGTGGCAAAATTCAGGATTGTCTCGTTTGTCCGCCCGAATTTGTCACAAGGTAAACCTTTCTGTTCTTTCCCTGATCGTCTGGTATGGGTGGCAGATTACCACTGCAACTTAAAACAATAACTTACTCACTCTTTCTCTAGTGTTGCCAGCTATTTGGGGAGGTTTTGGTTAATTTTAGATTGACAGCAGAATATCAATGCATAATTGTCCTGAATGATGATGATACTAAGTCCTGACTTGTATATGGAGTTGACTAACTGATCTAATCTGACTGGACAATGTTTTGAAAATAACAATGTATCCTTGTGTTCTACCAATGTTTCCTCTAGTTCTGTGTTACCATGGGACTACATTGCATCTATGAAAGCCTGCCACAAGACCAGAGCGTGTGGGCAAGATTAACAACTTGTTGCCATTTTATTTTGTTGGTGTCGTCACCTATGGGTGAAAGATTCCTCCTGTGACGTAAAATAATAATTCACTCACTCATTATGTTGGTGGTTTTTTTTTCAGGTTTCAGGACATTATCCAAAGCCTTCCGCAGAATACAGCAGTTGACATTTGGAGCAAAATACTTGAAGAGGTCAAGGTCAAGTACATTGCCCCTTTGTCGCAGGAAGCAACTCCAGGTACGTGATAAGCTGCTGCGACACTTTTGACTTTTGAAATCGTCTCCCAAATGATGAAGTTATATATACTCTTGACACTTACAATAGTGGAAGTTTTGATCTAATGAGTCTGATGGGAGATTGTATAGTTTGATGTAGACACGTGTACGCGCACAGACACGCACACACAGACGTACAAAACGCAAGCGTTGTCGGTTTTATGAGGTGGCAATGAGTATTATTAATTTTGTAGTTAGGCAGTTAAAATTTATTTACAATCAAAACCAAGGGTCAATAGTCCCTGGGTTTATTGTAAACTAAGATCTTTTCAATTCCAAGTAGGGGTTGCACTCAATGTGGCTCTGAGCTGCGTTCACTTCACATAGTCTAAAACTCGTGACAAGCAAGCCTCACGGCAAACTAAGCAGTGTGTATTATATCGGCAAATTGTTTGCTATGAGCATCAGAAAGTGTTCTCAACCGTTGGCTCTACCATGATTACTTCTGCAGATACAGCGACGGCCAGGAAGTTATCGTGCGTCGTGACGATATTCCGCCTGCTCCTCGGAGGACTCAAGGTCGCCGACTACGCCATCACGGAGGTCACAGCTCGCAAAGTTCACCAGCTGATGTCGGACACTGAGACCGACATTCTCCAGCCTCTGTACAAGCTGTGTTCCTCCAAGCAGGTACGAATCAGGCTTAACTTCCTGTACATTCCCATAGCAACCAATACTCTTGCTTACCATCATGAACAAGTTACCACAATTTTTCCGCAATACTGTGAAATATTTTGTAAAATCTGTTTTCTTTTCGTAAACAGCCAGTCATCTCATGTGCATTATTCTCTTCTCAGAAGAGGTGTTCACAAGGGGAATCCCCTGATTCTAAATTTAACTTCTGGCTGTTCTTGCCCTTCTACCCTCTGCTCCCACCCCTCTACTCCCACTCTTTCAAAATCGCCTTTAATTTGTATGTACTTTCAGTTCTGGCAACAATTCCGTTCCGTTAACGACAACTCGCGTGATGTTAGAAAAACATATTTGATCATGTGATATGTGGTTGTCTGTTGTGCGTAGACCATTGACAGTGACGGTGCTCAAGTGGAACAAATCCTCGGAAACTGTTGCCGCTTTGATCGGAGGACACGGTTGAGAGGTGCTGGACCTACTGGTGCCGGTCGCTGCTGATTGGTTCATCTGTGCGCAGTAGTCATGTGTGATCAAAAAACAATGTCTGATGGGTTACATTACTACATTATAGTAAATACTAAATCCTAATTCTTGTAGTAATTATTGTATTCATTTTTGTTTCAGCTCGAGGACATGTTATCGTCAGCACTTTTCTTGAGCTACGCATGGGGCGAGTTGAAACTGTTGCTAGCTCTGTATGACAAGAAATACAGAGCCACCGTAGACTTCAGCACAGCCACTGTTTCCCATCCGAATGACCTGAAACTGGTTCACCCGTACGTGTCTGTAGAGATGTGGCAGAAAATATACAAGAAAGCGAGCAAAATGCAAAACAAAGGATGTCAATATTTAGTGGTAAGTTGCTAGCCTTCAAATGGTGAAACATCTTGTAGAATGGTTGGTTGAAAGTTTTGGAATTTTCTAGGAGCATGAGACATATATACCTTCATCAAGCTATTGGTGCCATGCAGCTAAGGACCAAATAATTACATTGAAAATATAATAGTGAAGAATATTTCGTCTGACATAAAGATAAATAAGGAAGTTATCCATGGATTCCTGAGTAATCTTGGTTAATTTGATCAATAATAGTAAAATATAAACTGACTGATTTACATGCTCTTCCAGTTTAGTTGTGTAATATTTATCGTTGCCTATTGCTGTAGTGACTCGTCTCCCGAATGTTGCAGGATTTGCTTGGCATCCAGAAGGTCAAGGCCGTATTGTTGTTTTCATCAACTGCGGAACAAGTCGACACCAATGTCAGTATTGAGACCGTAATTGATCAGATATCCGCATTGCCAACAGATGTCACTACCGGACACTGCAATGCATCCTGGGATGGGCAGGTGAATTGTTTTTAGAGTAGTCTTTCTTGAATTTTCAAATGGCCCATATGATGTATCTTATTTTCATGACCCAAAACTGTGGATGTTTGATCTAATGAGTCTGATGGGCCAAGAACTAATTTATGCAAAGATTTGTACGTAAATTTTCTTGTTATACCTAGCCAGCTTTCCATTTCTAAAAATCATTAGCAAAGTATTAAAGTATTAATATCCTAATTATAATGTAAGATGTATCTGTTCCCATTCAGCCATCGTCACTAAGTGGAGACAACTCTGTGGTGTCCAGCTGGCACACACTGGTCACTCAGCTGCCCATTCTGGCCTCGACGTTGACCGATGGCCAGTGGGTGCGGGTTGCGGACTTTGCCGTTTCCACCTTCAAACCTGATGTCCAACTGTCTGGGTAGGTTTTTCTATTGCTGCCAAATGTGTCTTATTTTTGCACGTCTCATTGATCAACAATTCATTTGTTCATTCATTATCTATATTGAGCCCAAAAGCTAGTCCACCTGGTGTACAATACAAAGGGCTACATTATTATCAGTGATCGAAACTAACTTTAAAACTTACTAGCCCGAATAGTGATACAAATAACCAATTTTATTAATTTCTGCTAGTCCTTAGGATACCTTTAACATTGGGAGAAATGGCCCGGGCTAGTGGACTAGTATTAATTTTGATCTCCGATTATTATTACCCCTGTTAATGAATCGATGTGTACTTAAATTATTAATACCTGAAGATACCAACGTTCTTGATGCGTGCATTATTTTGCACAACGCTTGGAAATTTACATTCAAAGTTGTCACTATTTACATATTCCCGATTTGTATGATGAAGTAATAGAACTATCTCTCTTGCATGTATTTCCAGTGTTCATACGTTGGCCTCTGTAACGAGGGATCTATTCCGTGGACTCGTTACCATGGAGATCAGACCGTTCCAGTCGTGTATTATATCGAGGTTGCTGAAGTGTTTAAATCCACTTGGAGCTTCCAAACACAGGTAAATATTAGTATTATATTAATATTAATGCAAATATCCAGCATAATTGCTCAAATGCGCTTTAGGGGGGGGGGGGATGGATGGTTGAACAAGGATCACCTATACACGTCGCTGAAGTGTTTTTTTTAATTTTTTAAATTTCTTTTGTGTTTTTTTTTTTAATGTCCCACTCGTCTTACCTCCTCGGACTAGACCACTACTCGCAATACAATTTTTCTTTTCTTTTCGTAAACTTAGCTGGGTGAAAGATTCCCGCAGCGACGTTAAACTCCATATTCACTCACTCACTCGTAAACTTAGCCAGCCATCTCTCTTTGCATTATTCTCTTGTTCAAAGAGTTGATGACAAGGAGTAAATTTAACTTCCGTCTGACCCTGTGGTCTTGCCCTCTGATCCTGAATTGTTGCAAATGGGTGAAAGATTCCCGCAGTGACGTTAAACTCCATATTCACTCGCTCAGATCCTTTGCTCCCGCGCATGTGCCGTAACTACTTGGAATGCATGGAAGATAAGTGGACTTTCTCGGTCCTTTAATGTACATAGTCAGCTGAATGCGTTTCTATCTGAAGTTGATTCTGATTGAGAATGTTACTAAGGACAATCTAAACCAAAGAACGTCCGGTATGTACTTCAGCCCTAAGAAGAAACGGAAACTGTCTTCCCGAGCCGCTGCAGTGACCGAGGGACTTGAGCTGTTGACTGAAATGCAGCGTGATGAGAAACAGAGTAAAGACAGGTGAGCATTAGTTCCGAGTCCAGGGGGCTGCTCCTTTCTAGCTGTTCTGTCTGTACTTTCTGTCGTCGCAAATGGGTTAAAGATTCCCGCAGCAACGTTCAACTCCATATTCACTCACAGTACTTTCTGTCTGTCCGATGCATGCATTTACCAAGGATCAACATCGCACAGTGTAACTGCGCATGCGTCTGACAGAAAGTACAGACAGAACAGCTAGAAAAGAGCAGCCCCCAGTTCCACAGACCGACCATGGCTCTGCATGAGTTCATACCTCAATATATTTTGGCTCCGAATGATGATAGAATGCTTTCTGACTTCACAATGGAGTAGACTTACTGATCTAATCTGACGGGACCACTGATGTAAACTTTTTGTCTGAAGTACGCAGGATCTTGATGATTTATTCTTCTTCAAGATGGCGGGGATCACAGTTTTACCACTTGGCCTTCAGCACTGTCAAAATACAAAATGAGTGTATTTCTCATTGAATACAAATACACCATTTTTTGTTTGGGTTCTTAAAAAAATAAATCTAATCGACATAGAATCTCAAAGAGGGAAAGCTATTTTATCAAGTCACATTTCCGCTTCTAAAATCTACAAGGATTTTCATTTCCAGCAAGTTTCCATCGTCCATGGACAGAGTTGCTTCCCTTGTCAACCAAGCTCTTGACCTTGAGGTGGCAGATGAGATGGGCAACCTTGACCCAAGACAAAGTCAGGTTCTGAAGGTAATCATGATTGTATTTTTTCCCAGTGGATCATCCAGACAGTGTCAGAATTTTTTTATAGACATCTAGGGTTAGAGTGTGTTTTTTTTTTTCTTTAAATCTTTTTTTTTTGTATTTCAGATCTTTGAAAACTTGCCCCTAGAGTTCCTCGGCACGTTTGAAAGTGTTCGATGTTTCTGTGGTCTGGCTCTGGTGGGCTGCTCTGTCGCTGACCACTCGGACGTCGTCCACCTTCTGACCAGACTGCTGGACTCAGCGGGATCTCCGCCATTTTTCCAGGTTCTAAGTCCGGACGTCTTCCTGGATTGGGTCACTGGACTCAACAGCGACACACAGGTATGTCATCTGATGTGTGATTCTTGATATATCCTTGATAGTCTTTCAGCCGAAGCCAGATCATCGTGTATAAGAAATCGTTACGAGAGCGTAATGGTCTCTTAGTAGATACAAGAGCCTCGTGAAATGATACAAGTTATCTCTAAAACTATGCTTGTCACTTGACTATTTCAAATCATCTCCCAAATGATGAAGCTATTTACTCTTGACTCCATAATGGAAGTTTTGATCTAATGAGTCTGATGGGAGACTATATTTTAATGTGAAAACACACACACACACTGTACAGGCCTCAAGTTACAATTATTTTTCAAGGAGCCATTTGACTCCTGCATAGCCAGAAACACTTAAAATAAGAGAAATATTGGTAGCCAAATGCACAATTAGGTCACCATGGCTCCCAAATTAGTCGCTAAATTGAGCCCTGATACACACACACACACACACACTACGGTCTCTTGTGTAGAATGTTGGGAAATGACATATCAAAAATCAGAAAGGTTATATTTCTACGACGTACATGTTTCAGACATCGGACCAGAACTCTCCTGTCAGACAGCTTCTAGACAAGACTTGTCAGTCTGTAGCCAAAGACTTCAATGTCGTCACCAAGTTGGAACCATTCATTGCAAAGGTACGATACCGGTGTGTGACGAGGCACTTCCTTTAGCCTCCTGTGCAAAACAAATTGTAGCAGTCTTGTTGCGAGAACCTTTTGTATGCTAGTACAACAAATCCTGGTGGAATAGTCTGGTCAGCTTCGATAAGGCAGCTCTTGTTGGCTAAAGGCCGTCATAACTTTCAAGGCATCATTAAGTAAGTAAAATAGATGCATGTAATTGCACAGACACCATTGACCACAGAAGTAGTCCATTCTACTATTATTTCATTATTAATAAATAGACATACTCTCTTTCTGTTTCCAGCTGAGCGGTGAGTTGGAAGTCTGTGAGAAGGAGCTACATCACAAGAAGATCCAGCAAGCGTCCGGGTCGGATAAAGCCAAGTTCCTGTTGACGTCATCCCTACTCAGACAATTTACCAGAGTAAGAATCGAACACACTCATCAACACACACCCTCTACAACTCGTGTCCAGTGACTGCTCAGAACCATCATCCTTGAGCAATTGACCCAACTTTACCCTAGTTTATCTCAGGATCAATAATAATTACTCCAAAGTTTGTCTCGCATCCAACAGTGATGTTGTTAATTTACTTTGGGACACTGGCTCTAAATAACAATTATTATTTTTTAAAGAAATAAAATTTGTTATCAAAATTCCACATCTCGGTAACATATTAAATAATTCTTCAGAAATTATTACTTTACATCACTGGATTGAAGGTTAAACTAATGCTGGCCGCACACTAGCGATTTTTGTCGGGCGATATTTTTAGTCTCGCCGACCGATCGCACAATATCTAGCATGTTTTGTTTTGATATTTGGAGCATCGCACACTAGGCGATTGAAACTCGACAGAAATCACTAGTGTGCGGACACTATAAGGTCAATTAAATTAAAGTTGGTTGTATTTTATTTCCAGCAACTCCAGAAGCAGTCACTGCCGTTGGCTATTCGAGAATGTTGCATCAAACTTTCCTCAACGTTGTCCAATGTCATCGTGAAGATCCTCAACACACTGAGAACTGTTCAGAGCAAGAAGAGAGTGGTCTCCCCTTCCCAGCACCTGATTGGCTGCTTCACGTTCGTTCTCCACCAATCGTGCATGGACCTGGACAGGAAGTTGAAGAGGAAAGCGAAGGAAACGGCTGCCATGGAAACGGATTCAATCGAAGATGTAGAAACTGTGGAAGCTGCCTTGGATGAAGACGTCTTGGAAAATACGGATTTCGTCTTGAACAGCATTTCGGAACACATTTCACAGGGAGAGGTAGGTGATGCTTGTCAATGATATGGCGCTGCATTAAAGGGGCAAGATCATACTTGCATAGGGGGAAATGGTCACTATCGGGGTTATTACATATTCTGAAAGAACAATCTTTCCCCGACATGAGGTAATTTTTTCAGATTTT
>JAVCKZ010077008.1:0-13104 GCA_034780755.1 Lepetodrilus elevatus
TTGTTCACTATTCTATATAACTGTTATTAGTTGGACAATATTTTGTGTAAATAGTATATGTCAAAATTCTAAAAATATCCTAATCTAATGATTTTTTCAGTAAAATTAGGTTTATAGAGTATTTGATTGCTTACTATATCAGAAATAATTAAATTAAACACATTTGTAATGTGTAAGTAGTTTTATATTATATTGCTGATGCTATCCGTGACACAACTACTCATCATGAAAGAAACATATGGCGGACCTAGACACAAAACAAAAAATGGCTCTAAAATGTTTAGCCCAAGGTGGATTTTGGTAGGGTTTTTATTTTAAATACTACTTACCTATATCTTTCATTTGAATGCAAAATTTGGTTGTTTGTCAAAATGTCCGGGTTATTTATGTTTTCTACTGGCCTATTAGTCTTAGTCTGGGAACTATACCAATCATTCATGTTATATTAACAAAGACGTCAGGGAAAGCCCTGTGGAATTGAGTTTAGACGTGGTGGCGTGTTGATAACTTGATGATAAATTATGTACAATTATTTTAATGAAATTACATAAAAGTACAGTTTCAGTTTTCGTGAGTTTTTCATTTTATTAAAAATAATAATAATGGTACATCTGTTCAAGAAAGTTTATCTTCTATTAGAATACTGTATATTATTATAATGAGATATCAACTATTGTCGAAAAGATTACCTGAATCTGTAGACAAAAGGAATAATGCCATTATGCAGACTGACAAAAATGTTATTTGATATCAACATATCAATACAAAGTTAACGTTTTGTGATTACCATGATTAAATTGTCTCCAATCAAATTCTAATGTAATTTGTATGTATTAAATATTATTATATGAGAACCCAAAATGTATTAGTGTTACGGTAGCCAGTTTGTAAAAGTGCAAAACAAACAACGCCGTCGGGTGATGATGTTGGAAGATAATTTTATATACGAAATAAAGACTACCGATAATTATATTATTAAATCCTCAGGATGCGTTGCTTGTCCCAGAAAGGATGTTGCGTAAATACGTGCCTATCAATGAATGGTAATAATGGGAACATCTGCAAACGTACTTGAACAAATTTACTCAAATTGATAGTCCTTGTAGAAAACTGCATTGATCGTTATTTGTTATTCGTGGTCATGAAAGCTCATTTCCTTTGTATCATTCAACGACGCTGGTTATATTCGCACGTCTATTTTATTTGGTTCAATTATTTTTATTTTTGTAGGTGATGTATTATTGTCCTAAATACGGATTTATACCCTGTGTTGAAATCAGCCGGACAATTAGCCCAAACAATGAGAAAACATGTATGTAGTATTGTAAGTTGTAAGTTGTGCCGTTGTGTACAATACATAAACCATTGAATGAAACCAATTTATTATCTGCAGTGTCCAAGGATTCACTATCCTTGTCACAGTTGATGTGTATAATCAGCTAATATGTATATTACCTGTTTCACTCATATATACATTATTACCTGAAATATACTTCATTAATTTATACAGATTACCTGAAAGTTTTTATCAGTGCAAAACAAGTCTTTTGATCAATGTAGTTCTCCTTGATTTGTCACAATACATTTGATGTACATGTTTATTGTTAAAGCATTGACTAGCTTGGTAGGTATAAATATCCTGGTGAATGGTGTTCTCTATAACTAGCAACATGGATCTAGAGGAGACTTTCAAGCGTTCGCTGTACACGAGTTTTGGAAAGAATAAGTGTATCGTGCTACCTAAGGACGAATACACTAAGAGTCATACTGTTGGCGAGTTGCTGGAAGCCACCCAGGCATCCAAGAAATCACCGCGTCAGTTTGACTTGCTTAACAAGAAATATAAACTACTTCAGTGTGGGGACGTTCAAAAGCTCATCAGAAAGACGCCAAGCCAGGAACATCCGGTGTACTTCGCTACCATCGAGAAGACATTTGACATCATCAAGCGCGCCCACATCGCTAGTGGTCATGCATGGAGGACGAGACAAGATGATCAAGGAGATCAACAAGAAGTACGCCGACATCACCTAGGATTCTATTACCTTGTTCAAGTCCATGTGAATCGAGTGCCAGAGAAAACTACAAGGAAATTGTCGTCAAACCATCATGTTAAAGGACTTCAGTTCCAGAGCGCAAGTTGACCTCATCGACACGTCTATGTGCCAAGGTCAACACAAATGGATCATGGTGTACCAAGACCATCTTACCAAGTTCTGCATCCTGCGTCCTCTCACTTCTAAGCGTGCATCGGAAGTAGCTTATCAGTTGCTGGACATCTACCTTCTGCTGGGAGCCCCTTCAATACTACAAAGTGACAACGGGTCCGAATTCACAGTGCAAGTTATCACTGAGTTGAAGAAGATGTGGCCTGACCTCGTCATCGTTCATGGGAAGCCGACACACCACCAGCGTCACAGTTCAATGGAATTTGGAAAGCGCCAACTGCGACATAACTGAGAACTTTGACTATAAAAAAAATATATTTATTATTATTATTGTCATTATTTTAATATATTATTAGTAATATTTACAGTAGGTTCCTTGAAGTAATGCTTCAAATGTGTAGGCTACAAGTCCCAGCCTACAGTTTACATTTGTAGAACACATTGCAAAGAAATGTCAGCAAGAAAGATGAAAGCATATATATAATGACCCATTGTCGTGACCTAATCTGCTAATAGGTCCATACTCCGTATATATAGTTTGGCATCCTAGCATGACAGTTATATGAATATATATGCTTGACATGGTATCAAACTATAATATGCTTGACATGAAACTATATATGCTTGACATAACAATCTTGAATATTAATATTAATTTCCATATCAGAGTATGCGAACTCTTGACATGAGACATCTGACATAGCCAATCGTTTGAAATCGTTATAACGTGACACCACCTATACCTGTATTGATTGCGATTTCAAGATGCTCCGACCTTGATGAGGTTACCTTCAATAATATGCGTGTAGCAATTGATCGAAACAACGATTTTAGGCATTATTATACATGCAGTTGGTGAGCGTGGTCATATTAGAATGTTTATTATTGTATATATCTAATAAATGCAAGCACCAGGTGGTAATCAGTGTTGCCTATCTCTTGTACTAAGAAATTATAAGAATGTGTACACGTGTATGCATAGTTTCCAGAATAGAGTGCCGCCCTGGCTATCTAGAAATTTACACTTATTTCTAGTCCTGATCTGGCTTTCCTCGTTGGCCATTTAATGAGCATGCATAGAGATTGTTAAAGTGTGATGCATTTGATACGAAGTAAACTCAGCTACAATGGCGTACATGTGCTAATAGCATTGAAATAACATTGAACATCGTTTGAACTTGAAGACGTGTTTATTATTATTGTTTTAAAGTTGGGGTGTTTGATCATCATCTTTCGTTTCCATTTCCCAATCATAATTCAATATATTGAGTCACTTACATGAACAGGTGTAGTATCTATAGGCTATAGATACAATTCGTAGAGAATATATGGAAAGAAATTCCAAGTTCATTTGATATGTAGAGAACGGACATTACTATTAAGTGAACTGTAGAAGACAATATTGGTTAATAGAATTGTGTGCACTTGGTAATGTATGTTGTAACAACATTTAAAATATTTAAAATATGAGTAATGTTATTTTACTGGCAATTAAGTTTAATGCGGAAAGCAATTGTTGTCTCTATTCCGTGTAAAGTATACACGTGCACTGCATTATATGTGCATTGCATGTAAGCCTCCCTTGTGCTAATATGCCATTGTACTTCCTATAGCATCGGGCATCCTCAAAACATAGAGCATTATGCCATGGTAGGCATAATGCTCTTGAGTGTATAGGATGACCGATACTATTAAACTACCGTCAACTGTTAATATAATTGTGTTTGTTAACATTGGGGTTTTAGACGGCTTGTCAGTTTAGGGCAGGAGGAAACCCACAACATCCGTAGCGCTGAGTGTTGCAGTAATTACTTGTGAGCACCGGCTGGTACTGACAGACTAATGATGATAACAGCATTGCCACAGTACAGACATCCTTGAAACACAGTCCATTATGACTACACTTTACACTTTATAGTCATAATGGCCTGTCTTTCGAGGATGCAACTTACAGACAGCTATAGGGCATCCTATAAATATCGCGGCAGAAAGGCATACTGTGGCGAACTATTGATGCCTTTGGCTCCGAAGTCCAAGGTGCGCTATACCACCCGCCCCAAAATGTTCAGAAGGCATAATGTTCTCTGTTTCGAGGATGGTACCCGGTAACTGCCGTGTCTTGGAGCGTATTCGTTTCAAACACTGGACCAACCCTAGGGTGATGAACTTAGCCAATGACCAAACACTCATGATGATACGAGTACCCGCATTGGCTAATTTTCATCACGCGACCGTCACCCTACGGCCTAGGGTATGTCGATTGTTGAATCGAATACGCTCTTGGTGATTGACCGGACGTTCAGTGTGTGAACTTTTATGCGGACACGAGGGCACCCTGCACGTACACCAGCTCGCCATGTCCCACAATAACTCGCGACATACACAATCCGTGACATTACTCCATGTGTGATTTGTCTTTCTTTCATACCATTGAATCCCGATAAATTATGCCTTGGACAGACATTAAACAAAAGACGCATGTGGATATGCATATACATTTACACTCGTATACGTTCAACGCGTGGTATGCGCGTGCTCTTCCCACGACCAGCTGTTGCAGACGGCCACGGGGAACGGGGGAATATCGATATAATTCCCATACTTATATATATCTATATATACACACAGTGCAGCGATATATGGCAAGATGTTGGAGGAGGTAATGTGCATGTATATATAGAGCGATATAAGCATAACATGGGTAAATGCATAGCTGTCTTTGACATATGCGGTTCTCTATGACATGGAGATAAACAGAGCAGATGCATAGGGCGCGGTTTGGAATGTCCAATCAGGTAGGGTGAATAATTGACTCACATGCACAAAACAGCTTAAAGCCAGGCATGTGTTTTTTTAATGTTCGCAACAGACAGCTTATAACATCTGTTCACTGATTTGTATTTCTATATTCTATAGTCGATGCTTTATAGGAATATAACAACGCTGCATAAGATGCTGTTATTAATGTATGTATCTTACCGCAACATGTGTACGGTTATTGCATATTATTAAATTACTTAACTGACATGTAATGCTGAAATCCTGCAATGATGTATACGTTGCAAACATCTAAATGTTATCCTGATTACTTACCAGCTGCATGTATACTATTCATTTTGGCCAGAAATCGCAAAATCAGAATATTTCTCTGGGATGGTCTTGTACTATTCAGATTAATATCCAATCAATGTGAAAGTCAATCGCTGATGTATGTATGTGCGTGCGTGCGTGCGTCCGTGTGTGTGTGTGTGTGTGCGCGCGCGCGCGCGTGCGTGCGTGTGTATGTATGCCTTGTATACTATTGAGATCAGTATCCAATCAATGACAATGTGAAATTCTATCACTGATGAACATTGACGACAACGTCATAAAATGAACAATATACACTCGTCTATAGTTACGTTTTCTGATTCCTATCAGGAAGCGGGCAGAGCCAACACAGTAATTCGGTGAATACTATCACTGGATCATGCATTCTGCTGCTCATCTTACGACGACTAGGGTAAGCTTTTTTCCCCATAGTAACCGTACGTATTACCCGTTGTTGAAAATAACTGGTTATTGCAACACATTTAGGATGTTTCTAGCAGTTTGATTGGTCGAGAAATAAAATGTTTCGGGATCAAATTTCATTAGATCCCGGAGATTTTTCATTAATAAATCCAGGATTTCATTACATACCGGAATGTTTTTCATTCCATTATAGTTATTTATATATATAGCGTGTAATCGTATGCGAATTACGATTTCAATTAATATAAAAACTCCAACACACTTTTTTCTTTGTAATAAAACTATGAAATCTATAAAATGTTTCGGTGCATGTATTATTTACACATACATGCGCGTGCGCATACACACACACACACACACACACACACACACACACACACACACACACACACATGCGCGCACGCACGCACGCACACACGTATAACTGGTATGTCGGTCGTGTAGCTGTCGCTTCAACATCAATTTCCTAGCTAACTTTCTATTTCTTTTTAATTAAAAAAATACTAGTTATAGTACAGTTACCGTACTAGCGAATCCACATGACAATACCCCTAGCTACGCGCACGTGTCAACTGTCCATCTGTGTCCACTTCAGTAACTGTCCACGACAGATTGGTCGTCCAATTTTCGATCAAATGATAACACAGTGCTATTTGATGGTCAGAAATGATACGCGGCTCTCATTCATGTATGCACAAACTAGGTTTATATTATTAGGATACATTGTAATGTGTTACATTTATTATCATGTATTATCATCTCTACAAATACAATATTGTATGCGTCTTCCATTGATTTGTTGTAATGGTGCAAATCGGAAGATGAGTTTTAAACCGAAACGGCATCATTCCTAGGCCCCTGTTGTTGCAAGACATTTGAGATCCAGCGTCATGTATTTGTTGTATATAATACTAGTATTTATTTTCATATGTTTTCACTAGGCCCCTGCTGTTACAATGACAAGAACCTGTATTCACTTAAGCCGAGAACCTCTGCATATGAGGTACAATATGTATTATAAAAATTAACATGACCATCGCGGACAGGGATTTGATAGATATTCAGCTATTGTTCAGATCCAGCGTCATGGTTTTTTAAACATTTATTTTCATATTTGTTCTCTAATTATTACAAATGTAATGTAGAGGGCAACAAATAATTACATTTTATTATAGAATATTGCATGCAAGAATGCCACTTATCAGTGCTTATAGCTATTGGAATTCGACGACGAGCAGATGATGTTCAAACCAGTCCATATCTGCTACAATCCGATTCAGGTTTCTGTATGTATAATAGGCTTTGTGAAACGATATCCGATATACCGTAGATTATGCGTAATACACAAGTCAAATTGTGTAGACAAACAGATGTCTCTGAGGAGTAACAATTATGTTTGTTCTCCGTATACTTACGTAGTACAATCAATGTATAAGCAATCCCAATAGGGTCTGTAACGCACTCTACTATATCTATTAACACAATTTTCATGTTGATAAGTATATAGTGCAAGTATATCATATGTTTACAAGACTCGGATGGTATACGTAAACGTGCGGTAAATAACGTTCTTTGAAGAACGCTTAGCAATTAAAGAATAATCATGACATATCATAATGAGACTTGCGTAATCCACAACAGCAATATGTATGTCCAAATATGGTCAAGCCTAATCTTAATGAATTTGACATTAATTTTAAAGTCTGGTAAATGTGTGAAATTTAGATCATGAAATAATTGGTAGTTCAATAAATGCAATATTGCATCTTACTTCAGGTAAATAAATAAATCGCGCGTTTATTAAGTGCATAATAAATTAAAGGCATACTATCACAGTTGATATACCTGTATAATCGGACACACGAATTTCGAACCTGAGACTAATTACGCTTGATTTATCAACCCAAATGTTGTTATTTACTGATATAGTTATCCCCCATATGCAGCACTCGAGAGTTATAAAACAAATCATGTTTTATATTAAATAGGGGAACGTTCCGCTATTTATCTTGTCTTGTTCTAAACAGGAATACGAGCATACATTGGAGTTATGTCCCCTTGCATCATATATTAAGAAGCCGTTGGCCGTATTTGATTTAAACTTGACTCTATAGTCGCAGGGGCGTGCAGTGAAGATTTGTCAAACACACATGCAGCTATATATTATGACTACACATTTTCAGGTGTAGTCATAATGGCCTTATTTCGAAGATGACCATCGATACGTTTTATGGTAAATATTTACCAGTCTAACCCAAACCCACAGCAAGAATTAGGTAATCATTAACAATGCGACAGAATCACATAGATAATTGGAAGCTGTCAACATACAGTAATGCATGTCATATATAGATATTGCGTAAAATGTACATTATCCGCGAACGACATTCTTATTGAATATTGTCCGGTGACGGAGTTGCAAATGACACCCGACTGACCCGAGTGACACAAATACATACATATGTAATCTGTTGGTTCATCGTGAGCCATCACGATTGAAATAATTGACAGTCGTTTATACAGTCAGTAAACGAACTAAAGTCAGAAATTAACATAATATGTGTCTGACTAGCCATCTGGAGCATTGGAACCACGAACCTAAGGATAATCTCATATTCCTGTTGTACTGAAAATGGTGTGAATCTGGGGACAAATGTGTGTAATTATTATGGTATAATTACACAGTGGGTGACCTGTGGGGTGAGAGTAATGATAGTGGGGTACGTGGCGGTATCTGTCTGTATGGATGGGGTTTGGGAAGGGAGGAACTCATGGAATCGTATGTCAGATTGTATAATATATGAATACTTCTTGCTTCGGTGATATAAAAGGTCATGTGCACGTTCATTATGAAATAAGGGTTTGTTTTTTTCCCAACATCGTTTGCTTTAAAAAAAAGAAGATTTGATTATCTTCTAAAGAAATATACAATTTTACATGATTTTTCAGTTCTTCGTATTTAAGCAAACGAGAGTTGTGGCTGTTGAAGGACATGTTCTAGACTACTGACCATTCGCATGCAATCAAGACCATGATCACCCCCTTGTGGTATATGATTCCTCTCTCACTGTAGTCACTATAGCCCGATAGCATGTCATGCAATATATATAGTAATTAGTATACAAAGTCCATCCTGGTCCATCCTGGTCGCTAATAAGCTGTGTGTGTGTGTGTGTGTGTGTGTGTGCGCGCGCGCGCGTGTGTGTGTGTGTGTGTGTGTGTACTATTGTATAAGCCTTTATTGGTACATGTACCTATACTAAATGCGGTAGGTGTAGCAGGCTCACATCCCCTTTACTTATAAATCACTCCCGGGAGTTCCCGTACTTAGGCCCACCCGAAATGTGGCCCATGGGCCTAAAAGCGGAAGCTCTATCCGTATTTAGGCCCGTAACATATATAAGCCGGGCCTAATTTCGGATTAAAATCTTCCGTCCCAAAAGTGACATTTTCCGTATTAAGCCCGGGGCCTAAATACGGGAACTCTCGGTAAATCACTCCCGATCCAGCAACCATTCGTGTTAACGTTGATTATCATGTTTTGAAGTACTATTATACGGATAATGGATCCTCTTTCTGCCTATCTACAAATTAATATATACGTGTATAGGTGAAGGTTTCCCGCATTGGCGTTAGGCAACAATGAATCAATGAATCAATCAACCATAATGTACACTGTACAGTGTTCTTCTCTCAACAATGCAACAATACAACATTACTGTAGTACTAAAATCTGTTTGACGTAAATTGCGAAAGTGCTGCCGGCACAATTTCCCGTTCAAGTACAAGCAAACTTAAAATGATTGGTGTGATAGCGAGTACAGCTAAGCTGTCAACAGCTTCATCCTTCCCTGCTTAATAAATATGTTATTGAACAATTGTGACAATAAGACAACATCCATTGCTTGGTGGTCAATTTGAGTGTAATGAATTATAGTATACTGGTTCCACGTTAGCCCTTGTCAAAGGCGTTTCGTAGCAATTTTTTCGATTCTTTTCCAAAAATGTCAAAATCATTAAAAATCGAAAGAATTGCTACGAAACGCCTTTGACAAGGGCTAGTTGCACGTCAAATGAGATAGTGCTTTAATTAGATATACTAATGTGTGGAATAACGTACGTGGTACACACGATGATTTAATACATATATTATTTGGCCAGATGAAGAATTATTTAAGAGTTGCTTGGTATAGCTCTAAATATTATTCATTCTTTTTTTATGATCATTTTACTTGGTGAAAAAAACCCTTCCGTCTCGATAGTCACCACGTGTCGAAATTATACTTTGGTTCCCCCGAGGTTCGATACAAAAGGAGTTGACTGTATACAATATAATTTCTATACGATTGTCGATGCTATGTGACATCTATACAATGCATAATATCATTAATTTACAGTAGATATATTTAACATGTATACATTTAGGTATCACTTGAACTAAATCAAGCTGTGTTAGGTATTATAGTAGGTAATACCAGTTGCGTGGAGAAAAAGGATCAAATTGGGATTGAGTCTTTCAATACTGAATCGCACGCAATGAAAATGTAATTACGATATTGATATAATTTAAAGTGTGAACTTTATAACGCATACCTGCATATATGCATCATCAATATATTTCCACGTGTCAGTGAGTCCAGTGTGTTACAGTGCAAACATTCACCTTGTGTATACCATAATTGAAATTCTTCCAATACATTTAATTCCTAAATTGAATGGATTCTATACAACAGTTTTTTTGGTGTATTTTTACCTAGTTTTTGTTTTCGTTCAGAAGCAATACATAAAGTGTTTTATTAGAATATATAATAATATATATAATATATAATATGGAATATTATCCGTTCAAAACTAATCTAAATTGCATGTAGTATTACATTTCAATCATATCTCTCTATATATATATCTCTCTCGTTCATGGCGGTACAGCGACGGTACTGATCCAATATTGTCGACTATATATGCCGTGGTCTGTTTCATTAGCATCCGCCGTGGTCGCACTAATTGACGGTTTCAAAACATTAGCAGACAACAGACCCTGGTAATTCTCGTGCGTGAGGACAACCATCTGGATCCATGAAGGCTTATATCGTATACATCTATTCCTCCTGGGATCTGTCTACCGTACAGCCATTGCAGTCTTCACTGGGACATCTGCGATCATGGCCATTTCCAGTCGTGCCGAACCGCTATAGAAGTATCATTCCGGCGGTGCACGTATATACAGTATAATGTTAATTAAATGGATTGTCAGGGTCGGCATTATATGCATAATATATGAATAATAAGGAAAAAAACGTATTCAGCCAGGGGCCTATTGGCTAGGATATTCTTGAAACGTTATTACGATATTTTTAGCCTAATAAGAACGTGCGTTGTTTTACTATACCAATCTTTAAGGCTATCGTACGATGGTAACACTATTTCGAAAATAGGCCCACGGTGCCTTGGCTTTAAAAGCATTATAGGGTTATCTGTCTGCCTTGCATGTCAACACAATCACGTTTAGCTGTCATTGACTAGATCGAAAACTGGACGAAGCGGATAATTAACGTCGGTGCAGGATGTCTGACTACGTGCAAATCATATATAATTAGTCCTATCAACACAGCCAACTTGAAGTAATTAACCTATCGCGAGCGGTCAATCTTACAGTTAGTGAGAGTACGTCAGCCAATCAGAACCCAGCTATATATAAGTCTAAAGTTTGTCAATTGGATGAACGCTTCTGTAAGACTGTCGCAATATTTTCCATTTAAAAAAAAAAATATCAAAATGTTAATTGTCAGTTAAATGAGAATGTAATGCTAGTAAAAACACTAACCTTATTATTTCGGGAATATTACTAAGCATATAAAGTAAAGAAACCCCGATGTTATAGATGTTGGTACACGGATATATTGGAAATTAAATATTTAAGATTGACTATCAAGTGTGTCCACCGTAACCATCACCCCCATGTTTCTGAATAGTGAATCCTTTACAATTATGATCTAACATATACAACCAAACTGGAATCACTGTCAAGTTGTATGCCAAATATATCATGCTCGTAAAGGTGTCATGGATCATGGATTTCCTCTTTTATACGATGAAAAGACTGAAAAGATTATATGATGAATGTACTTTGGATTTATAGCTCAAAGTCGAAACCGATCATCGATATTTCTGAGAGTATGCCTCTGCTTTAATTCTGTTCATCGGTTTTATCCTTAGAAGCACCTTGACCGTTGATCTAAATACCCCCCGAATCTGAAGCTTCCCGTAGTTTCATACGGTCATATCCTGATATATTACATACAACTGACACATTCTCGATATATGCCAAGACATCCGGCTCACTATAGTGAGCACCACTCAGATGCCGTTGGAAAATCCCCGGAGTGGTTTCTATTGCAATATGTCTTCCCTCCTGACGGGGAACAAGCAAGCACGCCTCTGAACATCCGTCCCCGGGGACATTGTTAATTCTCTTTCAAGGGCGACATTGCCACCAAAATGGCATCTGTTCTTGCACAGCGACAATTGCAGTTTGGTCAACTATGATGTGGCGTGCGGAGCTCTCTCGAACACGTGTACATTGCACCAGCGACATACTGAGACTAAACTGAATCCGTATTACATTAACGAGGCCTTATAGATCTATACCGGTATTATAAGTAGACCTCCCACTCAACACCAGACTCGATTCCATATAACCGGGTCACGTGACCACTTACCAATACCTATCGGTCTCGGGAATCCCAGGACAGTCGCCCTCTGTAGGTGTGTACAAGTTTGCTATGTCTGAGGTGCAAGTATAGTGTGTGTATATATAGCAGAGATGATGAAACCATGCATGCAATCTCGAAGTTGCATTGTTAACCATGCATTAAGAGGGAACTTGTAGGCTCCAACAACGGACCTGTATAGGCTCCAACAACGGACCTGTATGTTTCAACAACGGACCAGCCTACATTTAGGTAGGAAAACTGTAAACACTATTATGTCGTTTCGATTCACTTGCATGTGTGTTCTATTTTACGGTTCGTTGATTGTCGCACTGTTGAAACTTTCTGTAAGTGGACAATTTGCTGAAAGTGAAGTCTTTACGTACAAATCTCCAAACATAAATGAGACGATGTTTATATGCCATCGTTTTATAGTTTGGTTCCATAGTCTAGCGTTATGTAAGCATAAATGAGACGATGTTTATATGCCATTGGTTTATAGTTTAGTTCCATATAGTCTAGCGTTATGTAATTAATGTCATATGTGTGAATATCCGGTAGGTTAATGGACCAATGTCTTCGAAATTATATTCAAAAATACGATATATGCAAATATATACAATGAGAGCGGTAGGAGGAGAGGGGAGAGAGAGAGAGAGAGAGAGAGAGAGAGAGAGAGAGAGAGAGAGAGAGAGAGAGAGAGAGAGAGAGAG
>JAVCKZ010077019.1:0-13104 GCA_034780755.1 Lepetodrilus elevatus
TGTGTGTGTGTGTGTGTGTGTGTGTGTGTGTGTGCGTGTGTGTGTGTGTGTGTGTGTGTGTGTGTGTGTGTGTGTGTCTGTCAGGGTCAGTATATCAGACCAAAGCAAATACAAACTACGTGTACCTGTTTGTATACATGAACATATGTATTCCAGTCTAGTGTATTTTCTTAACCCACCGGTTGTCTCAAGCATGGGGAGGGTTATAATGAAATCTTGGAAAGCCGGAAGGTTGTGGAAATTGATGAACGGTTTAATTTTATTTATTTCCGTTAAGCCAAACACCCGCCTATATATATAGTATAGCATAGGTTATGCTTTGCACAAACCTGTAACGCATTTCAAGTCGTGGAGAACGATTTCTTTCAATAATTGTACACTCCTTGGTACAGGTACAGGCATATTCAGACAGAGGTGGCCCGCAGTTCCGGTACCAGAATACTGCCTTCAATACGTACCATTTGTTACTACTCTGTCAATGCTATGATCAACATATATCGTCCAATGAATCCATTAAAATATGGACAAAACAAAACAAAACTATGTATATTTTGGTGATATTTAACAATGTTAAGCTTTCAAACTGTACAACAACAACAACATATCAATATAACAGCCAACATGTATCTAAAATAATTTAATTAATATTACACTACGGTCGGACTTTAATTTTGTACAAATACGGTATTCTTTCTTAATGTTACAGATTAATACCAATGGCATCAATTAATCCAAATTCATAACCTGAATTATTAATTTGTAGAATATATTTTAAACGACTGCTCACCCATTTGAGCATGTATGCAATCAGTGAGATAGAACTATTTTCATTGAAAACGTAAGCCATTTGTTTCACTATATAAATTACACTTCATACACGGCATTGCTTTCCGGCAAGTATAGCATTCAACATGAATCTAACACCCATCAATTGAAATTGTCCATAAATAAAGCACTAATATCAAGGCAAGCAAGCCCACACCCCCCATCATAAAAGCTAGCAACTATAACATGGCTCGCATGTGTTTACCATAGCTATTCTAGCAGCATATAGATGAATAGTGTTTCCAATCAAAGAATCATCAGCCATTCTGATGAGAGTCTTCAAACAGCGCCCACCACATTGACGACATTTGAGATCCACCCTATTCTCAGTCACAAGAACACATCGATAGTTCCACACGAACCAAACACGGTGTTCATCAACACTGTACATTTGGACTTAGAATTGCAAACCTAAGAGTCATGTGCTCTCCGCGTTCACTTGTCGTCAATTAGGTTGTCTGTGAATTTGTTCAATGTCATCGTCACCTGTTCACAAGCACAGCTACAAATCCTTGTATCACAGACTCCCGCTGGACTACACCTCGATTGACACAGGATCCACAAGTTGAGGAATCGTGAACCGCCGGAGAATCTTCTCGAGGGACCGCACACCATTTCTTCAGAGGGAGGACACACATAAGAAGCCGTTGTAGTTGTGGGCAGTGCAGTAGTGGTCGTTGTTGTGGTTAAGATCGGTGTGCTAGGGATGCTATCAGTCTGTGGATTTCTGACCGTGGCCGGGGATGTACAATTGCAATCTGCGTTTTTTGCATTAATTCTTTTCAAATTCTTCAACATGTTCTTAAGAGCTGTCACGACGCCGAGCTTCTCCAGAAGTGATATCGTTGGTCGAGTCTTGCCCTGGAGATTTAATGGCGACGTTATTGCGTTAATGGTTGACGTGATGTTACGTATACTGGATGGATGTCTGGCAAGATTGGCAAGCACGTTTGGCATCGGCATCTTCGCCGTCGTCCTCACAGTCGTGGGTACAGTTGCAGCCGTGGTGGTAGTAGTCACTATCGTCGTAGTTGTTGGCATAACGGTAGTTGTCGTACTGGTAGACGTTGTGGTAGGGGTTGTAGTAGGTATGGTAATAGTAGTAGTAGGAGTCGTAGTAGTAGTAGTAGGAGTAGTAGTAGTAGGAGTAGTAGTCGTAGTCGTAGTAGAGGTAGTAGTAGTAGTAGTTCTGATAGTTGTTGAAATTATTGTAGTAGTTGTGGTTGGTGTTGTGGTTGTAGTTGTGGTTGTAGTAGTAGTAGTTAGCTTTGTAGTTGTAGTTGACGGTATGGTGGTTGTCTTTGTATTTGGCATCTTGGTTGTAGTAGTAGTTGTGGTCGTAGTTGTAGTGGTTCTTGCAGTGATGTATATGGAAGGCATGACAGATAAAGTGTTAACAACAGGATGGATAACCATCGGTTTTGCCAAATACCTTGGATCAATCCTTTCCGATTTTCTTGTACCATATACTCTTTTACGATGAAAGAAGCTTGACGAATCACGCTGTGATACCAAGTCTTGATCAGGGCTTGCAACAGCCACGGTCCCAAGTTGTCCTGTTGAGATCCCACCCAGGATGGAATACCCGTGTGGCCCATTGTTAGGGGTATTGTTGCTGACAGTCTCTCCGGTGCCCAAATGAATAGGGGTTTTCATGTATGCTCTCATGGGATGCTCCTTACCGTGTCTATAGTGGTGTCTATTGTACGCATTCTGACCGTGGTGTGGTGGCATGAATGCGTTGTGGTTACCTATGGGATGCCTCCTATCTAGTTCTGGATATGTCCTATCTGGATTGGGATGTCTCCTATCGGGTTTTGGATTTGTCCTATTTGGTTCTGGGTGTGTCATATCTGGGTTGGGATGTCTCCTATCGGGTTTTGGATTTGTGCTATCTGGTTCGGAATGTGTAATATCTGCGTTGGGGTGTATCCTTTCGGGTTGTGGATGTGTCCTATCTAGTTCTGGGTGTGTCGTATCTGGGTTGGGATGTCCCATATCTGGTTCTGTATGTCTCCTATCTGCATCAGGACGTGTGCTAGTTGAGATCGACGTCGGGGATCCCGTGTCTCCGGACTTTCCTGTACTAGGTGCCTTATTCAAAACAAAACTATTCCAATCTGCAAAGACACTTTGCATCACATGTTGATCTGGACTGGCGAACTGATCAGATGGGAAGTCAACCATGCTACGATTCTCTTCAGGATGGTGTTGTCTTACATGAGTGTCCTGTACGACATCGACGGGCTGTGATCCCACGAGAGGATGGAGTAGGTTGGGTAGCAAGGCTGATAATAGATGTTCGGACATCTGTCCATTATCAACATTATGTTCGTGTGGAGGCGCATCAGCTGACAGTCTGGGCTTGGTAGAAGCTGTAGGTGCTGCAGTCTTTGGAATGAGGACAGCGGAAAGTGTTGGAGTGGTAGTAGTTGTTGTTGTAGCTGAAGTACTGGTTGTAGTACTGGTTGTAGTAGATGGTAATGTGGTTGTCGTTGTTGTTGTTGTGGTGGTGGTGGTGGTGGTAGTACTAGTAGTAGTAGTAGCTGTAGTAGTAGTAGTAGTAGTCGTTGTGGTAGTCGTAGGAGTAGTTGTTGGGGATGTGGTTGTAGTAGTTGGTATCGTGGTTGTCGTAGTAGGTGTTGGAGTTGTCGTAGGAATTGTAGTAGTAGTAGTTGTTGTAGTAGTAGTTGTTGTAGGCGTAGTAGTAGGTGTTGTAGTAGTAGTCGTAGTAGTAGTAGGTGTTGTTGTAGTAGTACTCGTCGTAGTAGGTGTTGTTGTAGTAGTAGTAGTCGTCGTAGTAGGTGTTGTAGTTGTAGTCGCAGTCATAGTAGTAGTCGTAGTAGTCGTAGTAGTAGTAGTAGTAGTTGTGCTTGTTGGTTTCGTAGGAACTGTAGTTGGTCGCTCTTCTTTTATGGATTCTGATTTAGGCGCATCTACAGATGAAGTTGTAGTCATTTGTCCTGACAATTGTGCCCTGGCCCGCATTCTATTGATGATTCTATGCAGAAAGGTCCTCGCCCATAAATCTTGTGGGGACATTGAAATATTAGGCTGTTTCAATGAGTTCTTCGATATTTGTTCTAAGGCTAGAAGCATCTTTGCTTTAGCGCTGTTGCCAGATTCAACACGTGTTTGGAGAGGGAGGCGACTTCGCGCGGTCGATGTTGTAGAAGGTAATGGCGTAACTGTTGATGTACTTGTTGGTTTGCTTGTTGTACTAGCAGTTGTTCTGTCAAAGCTTGAACTATTCTGCTTCAACCCGTTCACACTGGCAGATGATACGTTAGGATGATTATCGCCAGTATGTCTTCCTACTACGGTATTCCCTTGAACGGCTTCGATGCTTTCTGAAACTGGAGGAGGAACTGTAGTAGAAACGTTCGATAGCATAGTCAATGCTCTAAGCTTCTGAAGTTGAGGATTGATTCTCAAGAACATTTCCCTTAGTTTCTTAAGCAGCTTCATCTTCTTTTCTTGGACTAGCTGTTCTTCGGTTGGAGAGCTCGAAGGGACAGCTGTTGTTGTAGATACTCCGAGACTTTGAGGTTCCTCATTGACAGTTGTTGAATGAAGAATCCTTCCTTTCGTTGTTGTAACTGGACTGGATGTTGTGGACGATTGCTCAATTCCTTTACCCCTTGGCGTGACCACGGTTGATTGTGGAACACTTTCAATCCTGGTCGATGTAATATTATCCTTCAATAACGTCTCCTTGTTGGTAATCTGCGTTGATAATACATCTCGTATTTTCGTCATCAAACTATACTTCCTTTGGGACAGGTCATTAGCTATAGATTCCATTACACCTTCTGCAGCTGGTGAAGAAAGGTGAGGGTTGTTCTGACGAGGCGTCTCGGTGACATCAGTACCTGTTGAGGCTACAGCTGTATCTGGATCTGGATGCTGACCCCGGAGATCTGTGGATGGTGTTGTCTCTGATGTTCTACTGTCAACATAGGAGTGAGGAGTAGGTCGGGACCCTGATGTGTTGACCGATGATGAAGACTTTGTCTTTGCTGGACTACTGAGGTTGCTGACTGAAGAATCACCTGTCCCTGATGCTTGACTCTGTCTACCTGATTCTCCTTGACGTTTGGCGTTTCGTAGAGGCTGGCGACGACGAACTGTGCTGAGGTGCTCTAGTTCTTCTTTCGTTATCGTCGTGTTGTTATTCACTACATTATCATGTTGTTGACTATTGTGCACATCACTTCCCCTTACAGGTTGTCTCCGGTGTTCCTGAGGATGTTGTGGACCTCTGTCAATGTGATGCATCAAAGCGTGTTGATCACTGGGATGGTCAAGACTCATTGACTCAAATGTAGCTTTAATATCACTTTCCAATAATTCCCTCTTCATTGTAATATTAGCTATCAGGATATTAGTGAGTTCATTCACTAAATCACTCTTTTTCTGAATTATTTCTGTTGATAATGCATTCAAGTTACCGGCAACAGCTGATGTCATGCGTTGAGTCTTGTTCTGGTAGGACATCTTGGAAAGACCACCAGTCGAAGGCTTAGCGGCCTTTAACGGCAGCGGCTGGTCATGAGCGCTGACGTGGTGTAGTGTTCGGCCTTGGCCTTGCAAGTCCTTTCCAGGTAGAAGAGTTGATGTCCTATCGGCAACAGAGGCATGCGTTCTTCGTTCATCACGATCGATGGTTGCCTGTTGCGATAACCGTTGAGAATGTTCTAGAACAACCTTCCTATTAGCTATCCCCATTGCACGACGTCTATCGGTCCTGGGACCCTGCATTGGAGTTGTCTTGAGGCGTTCTTCCCGGATGTCAGAGTTTACAGGATAATGCTGCATCCGGGTACTACGTATGCCATTTGCATCCTTGCTATCTCGTCTTGCAGGTGCATTTTCTTGAGCATGTATTGACCGGTGATTTTCCTCGGAAACCATTTTTGGCTTTGTATTTATCTTTCCTGTTGATGTGGATTTTGGTAGACTATGATGGTGTCGGTTTAATCCTGCAGGTGAACTAATTCTGGGTTGAGGATGAACTGGGTGTCTAAGTAATGGTTGAGTGGGGTCTGAATGTGGTAATACTTGGCGCCGAGTTATGTTCTTACTACTGTGTTGCTGGAGAACTGGATTACCAACGTTCGTGTCTGAAGACCGCCTTGGAGGTTGTTGATTACGAGCAGGTATAGATCCTCCTTGATGACCGTGGATTGTGGTCAATGTGTTCGTATCACTGTCATGTCTCTCCAAAAAGGGGTTACTTGTTTGTTGCGTGGGAGCAGTCCTATCGCTGTCAATCGGTTGCGGTCTTCTTGGTTTGTTGGTTGAGCTTGTAACTGCCACATTTCGACTACCTGATGTATTATTCTGTTCATGTTGCCGTGGTCCTTCGTGTGTACCTTCTTGGTATAACTTAGGCAGGTCAGCTGGGTTGGCATGGATTTTAGACCGACCCGCTACTGATGGTATTGGGAAATATAATAATGGGTTCACTCTGTCTTGATGCTCTGATGGTATGTTAGCTTCCATCTTTTGACGGTTGGTGTTAGTCGGGCTAGAACGTTGGCCCTGAGTGGATGTAGATTGTGCTACTCGTGCTCTCTGATTGACCGGGAAATTCCTCGAGATTCTTTCCTGACGTTCAGCGGGGCTTGGCAGCTTGGAATCACTCCGTTTGATAGGCCCATTTCCCCTGTAATCAGGCCTTAGAAATTGGACTGGAGAATTCCTCGAGATTGTTTCCTGACGTCGAGCGCGGCTTGGAAGCTTAGGCTCACTACCTTTGATAGACCCATTATCCCTGTGGTTGGTTCTTAGCATATTGATTCCATGCAAGTTGAAGAGTTCCCCATCGCCATTTAATGACCGATACCGCTGTTGCATCAATTGACGGTCTTGCTCGTGAGACTTAGTATGGGTCGGCCGACTGGCAGGTGGTTGTCTAACTTCAGCGTTCGCGTCATTTGCTTGTTTGTGTTTACGGTGTTTAGTAGATCTATCATTGTTCGTTATTTGATGCTGTTGTGGTATATTGGAGGCCCTCGTAGAATGCATGTGTTGTTTCGTGGCTTCTGGCTGGAGTCTTTGTTCGGTTCGGTTTGTCTTTTCAGTGCTGTGGACTGCAGGAAATGGCAGGCGTCTGTTGGCGGAGCCTCTCGTCCTGTTGATGTGGAGGTTGTTCTTCAGTAACCGGCGTTGTCCTCTTCCGGTTGGATTAGGCCGAGGCTGATCCGACTTTGTGGATTGTGGACGGGACGGTCCAGCTCCATCGACAGGAGTATTTCGTTCACGCTGGGAACCGATAGAGGCTACTGGTGAATCTCGATGCATAGCTTCAGCTTGTCCTCTAACAGGAACACGAGTAACTGCTTGACCAAGACGAGATCTATTCACAACCGCATTTTCAGCCAAAGCTGTACCTGATGGAGACGTATGCCCTGACTTGCCTTGCTTTCTTTGAGGAGGTCCAATACTAGTCTGACCAGCTGTGATCAGTGTGACTTTCTGAGTTTCGTGTTCACTCATCGATGGAGAAGCTGTTGAAGACTTCCCCCTGTGCGATAGCTGTTCTCGTTTTGTTTCGAGGTTTCTCTTCAGTCGCAGCAGTTGGTCGCGCGATATCTTCTGGTGGTTCTGTTTTGGCTTTATATTCTGATGGTATTGACGTGTTTGCATTATCTTCTTATGGTTCTGCTTTGGCGGAAGTTTCTGGTGGTACAGCTGTTTTTTAGTCATCTTATGGTGGTTGAGTTCTGGCAATATCTTCTGATGGTTCCGATTTGACACTACTTTCTGGTGGTATTGATGGTTTTGGATCATTTTCTGATGTTTCTGTTTTGACATTTTCTGGTGTTTCTGTTTTAGCGTTATTTTGTGGTGGTACTGCTGTTTTTGCATCGTTTTCTGGTGGCTAAGTTTTGGCAGTATCTTGTGGTGGTACAGCTGTTTCTGAGCGACCTTCTGGTGATTCTGTTTTGACCTCATCTTCTGGTGCTTCTGCTTTAGTGCTATTTTCTGGTAGTACTGTTGTCTTTTAGTTGTTTTCTGATGGTTCCGTTTTGGCAGTATCTTGTGATGGTACAGCTGTTTCTGAGCCATCTTCTGGTGGTTCCGTTTTTGCATTATCTTTTGGCGAGTCCTATTTGGACTTATTCTCTTGTGGTACTGCTGTGTTTGTGTTATCTTGTCATACTGTTGCTGTCGTTTTAGCTGATTATGTTTTGATGTATGATAATATTGTCGGGGCAGTTTATTGAGGTTTTTTTCGGAGACCACCTGAGGTGCATTTGAGTGTTGTGCTACACGAATCCTTGCATGAATTCTTTGCCTAGATTGTGTGATCTTGGGAATTCTTTTACCAGGATTTATTATAACAGTTCGTTGATTACCGTGTTGCTTAGCTTCCGTTGATTTGATGCCATGGTGGTTCCCAATTGCAAAACCGGTTCTAAGTTGAGATTCAACACGTTTCTGAACACGTGACGTAGCTAACATCGTTTCATTCAATCCAGTGTTGGACTTTCGCAGTGTTTTAGCCAAACGTGTCTTCTGTCTGGCTGGATGTTTGATAGTATATAATGACGCAATGCGAGCACGTTCACCTTCTGAAACTTCAGACGTTATCTGGGTAGATGATGGCTTTGGATTTAGTTTCAAAATTGAATGTGAATTTGGTGGAATCGGTGAGATTACAACATCAGGTGGCATAGTATCAGCAGATCCTTCGTATGACGTCTTGGAGTTGAATACACTTTTCACTAGGCTGTAAGAGGCGTCCAGACTCGGCTCCTCTGTCCTTTTGGTAGATCTTCCTGCTGCTTTAACAGATTTAATGTCATTTCCTTCCTTACTGCGCCTCGAGTATTCATCACCTCTACGCTTTGTAATCGCGTTTGTGTCATATTGCGAAAACTTAACCCGAGTACTGTTGAGAAGAGAATTTGTCCGAAGATGTCTCTTTACTTCTATCACGGATGGACTTTCTTTCAAGATGTCCACTTGGATCTGATCCAGTGGCAGTAGTGCATGTCCAACTGTGGGAATCTCGTTGTCAGTTGGGAATCCTGAAGATCCAGAAGATGGTGGAGGTAGATTCTGTAAACCTGGATATCCATGGTAAACGTCATCTTTATGTTGTTTTCCATGGTTTTCTAAACTGGAAGCAGAAAATGCTTTCAATTTGAGCAGATGACGAAAGGACTTCTTGCTGCCCGTGTTTATTGTCGGTTTGAGTACTGGATGAATGGATTTAACATCTTCTGATATTGAAACTGGACGTGAGTCATGAGATGAAGGCTTGGTGTCGGACTTCGTCTTCGAGTGAGCACCAGAGATGATCCAAAATGGAGACTTGCTGAAGAGGTTTCCAGTTGGCCCATGGAACAATCCACTCGCAACCTTCTGTAGAATGTATTGGTGGTAACCATAGTTATCCTCGCGATAGTCGGGAAGCTTCACCTGCAAATAGAGAATCAGATCGTTTAGAACTAAGCGACAGTGTCATATGGATGGATACATTGGGATGATAATTATTAGTCAATATTGGAGCAGAGAATTGGAATGGTTTAATACTACTTGGGGATAAGCCTATAGAAAACGTGTGTGCTATTTATTTGACATCGTTCATAAAGACACTGCTTATAATTCAACTACATGAAATGGACACCATTTGGATGTGTCTAGACAGAACATTAGAAACATGAGATATTCCATTTCCATAATGCACAGTGAAGTATTGGTTTACGTTACAGTGGGATTCTTTTACCCATTTCATATAGAGTAATTCTCGATGTAGTATGACAATATATTACATACTATATAGGATGAAGTCGTGTCAGGTTTTTTAGTTTTGAAGTGTTGTACATTATCAGAACAATTACTTGAAAAGGAATAAATCGCACCACAGTCACTCTTAAAGTCTCTTTGTCTAGACATAAATTTCGAACTCAAATATTCGTTGTATATCTGCATAAGGATACCTCACGAATGCATTGAATATGTCATTCTGGTTCAAGGCATGCATCACTTTCAATCATTACTCAGGTCGTAAATTTGTCAAGAATGGACGTATGCTTTACCTATACCATCAATATGATTCCCAGATTACTGTCTTTTAATACGACATGAAAGATAAATATTGAGAAAAAATCATGACAATATCTCTACGCCACACATCACGATTGTTGGTTTGGGAAGACGTGTAATGCTGAAACAATGTGCCTATATAACGGCGGCGTGTGTGTGGACGGGGATGGCCCCTGTGGCTATTACCACTTACACCTACATTGTTTGCCATATCACGAAGCACGTACTGACGGCCTATACTCATACAACCCCCTTGTGAACCGACTAATAAACGTTATCCATGATTGAAGCAAGTCGGGATCAAATGAACAATTGGGTGTCAGATTTGCACATAAAGTAATAGAATTTTTATTTTATTTTCTAGTAGTGTACTTTTAAAACGAATTAAATTGTTGACTTGTAAAGGCATACTATCAAGGTTTGTTGGCATATATGTTTAGAACGAATTAATTTGTTGACTTTTAAAGGCATACACTCACGGTTTGTTGGGATACTTCATGGATAAACGTATTTACCTGAAAGTAGTTTATTTGTGTACACAACTATATTTGTCTCTACTGGTTTTCCATATTTTCGTATGCTATTGTAATATTTTTATTTTGTATTTTGTGATAACACAATAAAAATGAAAATATGAAATAAATATGAAAATAAAGAAAAAACAGTGGGACTTAATATAGATGTGTAGACAAAACGCAAATGGGTAGACACTATTTTACAGAAACTAGAAGTAGGAATAATATTAAAACGACTTATAGTTTGTACTGCACTATTAATTCAGTTATTTCATATTGGCATTCCTCATTATCAGAACAATTCCTCATTATCAGCTGCACGTTTGCTTGCTGAACTACATTAGTACACGTACCAACTAGAATGATCCTACTAGAATGATCTTACCTAAAGTAACTTCAAAAGAACATTAGCATTGCTTTGTTTAGATTTGACAAGACTACTTGTAAAATGTGCTTGATTCATTCATTATAAATTATCGCCACACGATCTACACAAACAATAGGTACACGATCTATATACAGTAAATGATCGGGAGATTTGCAGAGAGATTAATATAGCTCTTCACGAGATGAATATAGCTCTACTGTGTTTATGACCAGGCTATGTGTATAGACTGAGTGCTAGTAGACCGTGTGCCGCACGTACGTACGAGGGCGTACGGTATGGTCTGATTACTGGAACGTTTATTAAGGCATCAATCATTACTACGTTATAGCATGTACACTTATTATAGACACTCGGAACACAGTGCATGCTATTGTGACACTCGGCGTCAGGAAATAGTGTCAATCGAGTCAATCAGTAAATCACGAATGATACCACGGTCAGGGCAGTTATTTGATTACATCGTATTTAGAAAGACGGAAAATAAACAGTCAATATACGATCGTTAACACATATATATTTTTCAGCACGTTTTGATTTCTATTTAATGCAGTCATGTTTGTAGTTACATGTAGCAAACTTTTACCATATTCTATCATATTTTCTATACAATTATTTAACTATTACTGAACCATGAAGGCTTATAGTTTTCAAAAGCAAGATGGCTTTCATTTATTCCCCATTATTATTATCATTTAGGATCAATTCTAAATTCTCTGAAAATGTGTCGAAACTATTTTCGTCGAAAGTGCGCTTATTTCTATCTATAAATATCTATGTTTAAAAGACAAAGCAGGTATCATTGGCATTTATTACAATAGATGGATGAGCCATGGTTCTATATGGTTTCAACAACGCATACTGTTTACTAGTTTAATATAGTTATACACTGACATTTAAATACACTACAATGCATAGCAATCAATAAAGGTTTGACATATTTATAATTCGTTTCTTTGAAATAAATCTACTTTAAAAAAAATGTTTGACAGCTAATACCAGCCAAAGGGTTAATAGACCTCTTAAACAAAATGCCCCAGTAATAGAGAGTTCAGCACCGGCTAATATGAATGACCTGGCCGACCTGCAAACACTAGTAACACACATGTACTATATCACAATGCCATATATTATTACATGTCAGAGGTTTAATAGCGGCCAACGTTATAATACTTATGTTAAGATTTGACCTGTACTCTACAGCATCACGTTTACATATTTCCATACGTATTGTAAGGCCAATGTGGAGTGGATTGTCGCTGTCAGGAGCGCACGTTATTGACCCTAACGGAGGTGGAATAGTTTGATATATACATGTGACACAAAAACAGGTTGGGTAACAGATTAATAGACTATTATCCTTCCCCTATAAGCTGCGGCCTATACCTGGTAACTACTTTTAAAGCATGGCAATTGTTCTTGTCAGTCATTCATCATAAATAGGCGTTTATGCTATATGCTCAAATTATTTATAACCGTTCCATAGGCCTTACAGAGAAATCAACGCTGTAATGCGTACTATCACAGCAAGTTGATGGCCAGACTAAATCTTATCTGAAAATATTTTTCATTTTATTTATCTATGTACATGTCGAAAGTGCTTTAATTTATTCAAGAAGCTACTTCTCGGGCACTTTTTAATAAATATGTTTAATTGAATTATTTGACAGGACCAATACATCTGAGTATATCAACAGATTATGGGAAATACTTTTAATTTATCTTGCTTATTTAAAAAATCGACACTGCCTAGTTTACTGTTGGAAGAATCTTGAGTAATTTCCCCTTACATGCGAAATATTAGCAATTGCGGTCGGAATACTTCGATTTAAAAAATGCATTTGAAAGCATGAATTATATGAAAAAGAAACCTAAATAATAATACTGTACAGCGAAATGAATGTTTCAAAATAAATTAAAGATATCAATGTGTATGACTCTATGGAAAACACGCCGAATAATGTTAATACAAATACATTACTAATAGTGGATTTATACATTGGTATGTAGAACATTTACGAATATGTTGTACTACTGAGCGATACAGTTCATGCATTACGGTCTGTAAACATAAATGTCATCGATTTAGTATTTTTATTTTTATTTCATTACACTATAAAATGTAATACTCATGTGACAAATTGACGAAACGTGCTACAATGACGTCAGTATGGACTCACACGGGTTGATCGGTTGTAACGATAGCGCAGGGTTATGCAGTAGGCCTAATCCTGGGCCCGATATTACGAAACTTTTCTGAGTACGATTTCATACTCAACTCAGAATTGTGTTCATAAAACGTCATGTGACGTCATAGTC
>JAVCKZ010077030.1:0-13103 GCA_034780755.1 Lepetodrilus elevatus
GGGGGCGCAAGCCGGGTGAGCCCCCCCCTTAAATCCGCCCCTGCCAGTATACCAGTAGTATTGCAAAGCCTACTAGTATACCCAAAAAAACATCCCCACAACACACGGTGGACAAGATCTATAATAGCGATATATATATATGAGACACAATGACCATAATGATCCTTAATGATAGACACCTATTATGTCCTAGACATGAAATTACAGTGAAATTACGGTTATGGACAATGTACAACCTTTACTCGCATACTAGTATACATACAGTATGCATGTATAGCGTTTGCTATACTCTCCTATCCATGAATTCCTGATGATGACGATATATAACTGACGAAACGTTAATTCAATAACTAGTGTTGATGACGATGCTATGTTAAATTACAATGAAATAAAAGACGAAGAATATAGTACAGTGGACACACTGTTAAAGGCATCATGGTGTAATAGTCAAGAGGTATATTGATTAATTATGAACACATGCTTCTCTATGTAGTCATTTTAAATCTGCACATTTCTCGTTATAACAGCATTTTTATAGGCCCATATGCATGGACATTTTGCATCTTAATGACAAATCAATATTTCGTAAACATGATTATATCAAGTTCATGTCATGATATACAGTTGGAATACGCGTGGTTATCATTATTCACACTTCAACATTGTAAAGTAATTATTAACAAATCATACTTTTCTTTTCCGATTCACAAAGTTTATTTTTATACATGCAAGTCTTACCTGATAATATAGTCACATATCATTCACAGGAAGTGTTCCTCGGCTTTTTCGAAAACTGATTTATTGTTACGATAATTCTCAAGTTTGGTATTCCGTGATAAAAACTCGTGGCAATAAAACGGTGAAGAAATTCGACGTGATGTAGAAGTGATGTAGAAGTGATGTAGAAGTGGAGTGAGCGCTGGTTCATAACCGCTTTGCCGCTGTGAAAGCGAGCGCAATCGTACTCTCTGCCGAGTATAGTTCCACCTACTTATAGTCCGTTTTAAACTCCGGCTTTGCGGGAGGCTACAATGACTAATGCGGTATTCGTATACGAGTTTAGTTGCTAAATCCCTTGATTCACCAACGCAACGATTCAAATTCTCTTTGTTCTTACGTTCCCTCGACAGCATCGACGGCGAAGTTATGAAATATGGTTAATAAATCTCGAAAGATTGAACAGATAAATTTGCTTGAGATCTTAATTCGACTTGGAGGGATGCGATAGTGGAAGAACAGAGAGATAGAAGAGGGGATTTTACAAGCAAGTAGGATGATTTATAACAATTATGAGGGTTTAAAAAAAAAAAAAGCTTTATCAAAATGTGAACCATTTTATGTTATCACTTTAAAAGCCTACACATATATATGCTCGTTTTGGACTAGTTGTTAGCTACAACTTGCAAGTGCATTCACTTGATATACACAACATTATATTTGTATCTTCCAAAGCTTGAATCACCAGTATTAACTTCCGGTAGCAACCTGAATATGGTAGTAATCTTTTTTATTTTTTTTTGCTTAGCAATATTAATACAAGAAAACATTACTCGAAATTGTACTTCTTAAAAACAATAAACTGTCATTTAAAGAAAATTTAGCCGCCACTATATTTTACTATGGAAACGTTAGCATTTTGGGGGAAATAATTTCCTTTGCATATTCCATCTACAATAAAACATATCATACTGAAATGCATCCTCGAGGCCTATGCCTATAATGTGTTTCGAGGATTTAGGAAAAATACAACAAAAAAAGAAAGAAAAACAATACTAAACACATAGACCCATCTACACAGGTGGTTTCAATTTTGAATTATTGTACATTTGCGATACTAATTATCCCTTTCCAAAATAGAAAGTATGTACAAGACAAAACGTATCTGAATTGCTTTCTATCTTAGCAAGGTGCCATATATAGAACGTGCCATCTTCGTGTCTACGGGACAATTATACATCAACAATAATTTCGTTGTAAGCTTTATACCACCACTACTACCACCACACACATTAAAAATAATATAAAGAAAGGAAATATATTAGAAAGCGAACACCCAGCCATCGGCAGTTAAACACCAGGAACTAATTAAAAAGCTTAGCGAAAAAAACAAACCCAACCGTATAATTGATAATAAATCTACAATTATCCAGTGATATATGACACTTCGCAATTAGAGAGAGCATTAGCTATCTTCTTATTCAAGTACCGAAGGCGTGCATATAAAAGATATGTGAGCGCCAACGATGAATAGATATTGTTTCTAAGCTGTTTGGTTAATCTGTGCACATGTCGCAGTATAAATAATATCTTTCGGTAGCAGCCTTGTATACCTGTAGCAGATCAAGTAGAACAGCTATGGCGTAACACTATCGCAATAACATACACTTATACGCTTTCACCCCACTTCAGAAAGAAACACACGCGAATACGTTTAGTGATGGAAACACGGTCATCACAACAGAAATGCTTGCATATGTTTGGTAGAAGGAGGAAGTGAATAAAATGTGGGTTAGTATGACAACCTGCTGCTTTATTACGGTTGTTTATTGCAACGTGTCTAGACTTCACTTGCGTCATACTATCAGTGCAAGGTTGGCACCGGCCATGATAAATCCTGGGTACACCTCTTCACTCCACTAGCTTGTACTCTGAGGGTTATCCACGATGAAAGGGGGGTCAGTGACAGTGTGCAAGGGCTATAGGGTATATCGTTTCTCGAAGCTCTCATATATCCACTACAAGACCATAGCGCTCTCGTAAGTGCGCGATTCCCATGTATAAGAGATCGCTAAGAGAGTTCGTATGGTCTGGTATTAGATACGAGAGCTTCGAGGAACTATACCTATAGGTTCGTATGCCACCGTTTCCGCAAACATTTCGGATGTATCCTGGTGAGTCGAGGGAGGGAAACATCTTGTCCGATAGGAATTAGCACCATTGCGTGGACTTGTGGGAATCATAGAACTTTGTGTATCATCAGCTGATAATAATATTCATGTAACCGGAAACTGCAGTTTTTGTGAGGATGTGTAAAACCCTTGCGATATGAATACTGACGTATTCGAGTTGTTACGTTACTATTGGACACGGCGTCAAGTTGATGGTCGCAGTTGTCATTAGCTTCATCTACTTAATTGTCTAGCCAGCGGTTTGTTCGGGAAAGCTTGCGTTAGTGTGTTCTGCGAACCAGCTGCTAACATCATTCGTGATGATAGTGGATTGACAGAAATCCGCACAAACAAAAAATTATAACAAATGAACAAAACAAAAACGTGGCGACTATAGTACGATTCATTTCAACATCGTGCTTGATAGATATACTGTCCTCAACGAACGAACAATGTATAGAGCCTAATAGATCTATATGCTGCAGCGCAAAATGACAATCTCAAAATTTGAGCAAAATCTCAATTTCAAACTCAGGCAAAAAAACGTTTGGAGAAATCGGGCCCTGGCTCTCAGAATGGACATCTTCTTCACTGGATAATGGCTGTTTTACATATACAGTAGACCTCGCATATACCGGCCTCGGATAAACCGGACACTCACATATAACGGACTGAATCTGAAGTCCCGGTCCTGTCTAAAGCTAGATTCATACGAAACAAATTGCATTCTTAAAGTACATGTATCACTAAATTTACATTTGTCAATAGAACATCTCCCAAGATTCTAATTGAGGCTAGTAAGGTTCAAGGAATACTCTATTACATAAAACATATTATCGGAAAACGATGTATCCGAAAGCTTGGAATATGATGTCACTGAATAACAAGTCTACAACAGGTGGGCTATATCTTCTGCAATGAATCAATGCATGTTTGGTACCGATGCCTCAAGACGACTGAAACACGTCTAGATTTGGATATCGTTCCATATCAACAGGCTGGTTGAGACGACTTAACCTTTGTACCAATTCATCCCCAAAATGATTCATTGGCGATATCTGGTGTTACAACCAGCCCAGGTAAAACTTCGATATTGTTCTGGGACTAAAACGTTTGTTTTCACACGTGCAGCGTGTGGGCGAGCTGCTGCAGAACAATGCGACGTTGATTAGCTTGGATAAACGGTGGAAGACCAGACGCGATAACCTGTTTACGATACGGATACCGTACACCGGTCAAGTTGCCTTTGATAATGAAAAGAGCTCTTCCGCCGTGTGCCGTGATGCCGCTTCATACCACCCCGCTACCGCCGTCGCCGAACGCAGGCGTCGTGGTAACGCTTGCCAACACGTCTGTGAGATTTGCAACGTCAATCACTGCTAGTGCTATCCAAATGGAAGCTTCATTCATCTGTGAAGAGATTACAGGCTACAATCCTACATCCTGAATTGGACACGTTGCCAAACACCCAGCCAGTCTTGGAAGTATACAGTGATGCTGGGAGTAAAATAGGATGTACTGCTGGTTGACTTGTAGCCAACAATGCTTTCTTAACCGGTTGTGAACTAAAAGTGATCACACATTTTAGCCAAATTATGAATAAACACTTGCCAAAACGTATTTTTATAAACAACTGTCAACTTGGTATGTAATACTTCAAGAGTACTTACACAAGATGCATCAGACTATGTTTATAGGATTGTGTTGCATCACATACTTTGCTTTGGTTGTTATCTAATGTATTTTTTCTAATACATTTAGTATGTGTTACAACATTAAAGTGAAACAATGTGGTGGATGTGAGAAATAGTTACTTATGTCAGTTATCAGAACACTTACAACCATAGCAAGTTGTGTCTTCATGCTAAAAAGCAGTTATTTGATTTTTTTTTCAAAAATGTGTGTATGGGTGAAAAGTACCATCATAATAGATCACAATAGATAAATTACTATTATTTTCTTATGCAATACCCGGTAATCAGACCAATAACATAGAATTCTATCTAATCTATACACAATACATTTACTGTCTTGAAGATTACAACAATCATAATTCCTCTGGATCACACACCATGGCAAATGTTGGTAAACGCTCACAAAGAGAAAAGTAACACTGACCTGTTCATGCCTCTACCCTTTTATTATATTATATGGTAAATGGGCAATAACTAATATACATGAAAAGTATGAAAATATACACAATATATTCAATTTCTCAAAGGACTCAATATAAACACACATGAGTTTGGACATTTTACAACATAGTATTTCACATGTAAACAAAACATGGAATGGACAGTTTATTATACAACTCGAAAGCGAATATATATTTGGCTACACATCCTTTAATCTATTATTATATTTATGTGGACTAGCTTCAAAGTGAGTCTCTGATCAATAAGAACTCCAACATTAATTCTACCTTGCATCTCTTGGTGGGATAAAGTTTGGGCAATTGGTTCATGTACAAATTACTCTGCAAAGCAATTTGAAATTCAATCATATACAGTATGCAGCAAAATTAATTTCACTAAACATTTCTTTAAAACTGCATATATAATACTAACCTGCTAACCTTACTAGAAAAACTAGATATATTTGTAATTTATGTAATCCAATATTGGCTCACACAGGAGATAACATCAGTAGGACAATATTATTAATGTTATCCAACTGTAACTCTTTTTACAACTTCACACTAATTGGTCGAGACTAACAAATTTGCATATACCGTAGCTACCCTACCGTTGACAAAAATTCTTCCATTGTGATGTCATCAATTCTAAATCATGAACTAGAAATCTTGGACTTACCAGCCATGTTCCAAATTAACCAATGTCTTGAACTAATACTGATACTGGCGTCCTACAATTCACTACATAAATACTGTCACAAGAATTTCTAACCCTCTCCATGCTGGAGGCAAACGGAAATGCCCGAAAGAGCAATATCTGTACCTAATCCAGCAGGGAGAGGATTAAATATCTTCACAGGAAATTCAATACCAAGTTAAATATTTTCACAGGAATTTCTATATCACTTTCGTTAAATATCTGAACAGGAATTTCTATATCACTTTTGTTAAATATCTGAACAGGAATTTCTATATCACTTTCTTTAAATATCTGAACAGGAAATTCTATACCAAGTTATATATCTGAACAGGAATCTCTTTTCTACCTTCATGAAATATCTTAACAGGAATTTGTATACCACCTAAAATATCTTATCAAATTGTTAGTTGGTATCATGACACATACCGTAAATCATATTGCCATGACACTCTTTTGAGATTAGGCACAAAAACTGCTTTTAGTTTTAGGGCACCTCTGGTTGCCTTCAGGATGGAGAGGGTTAAATAAAGTCACATGGTCACGGCAAGCCCTCCCACACCCTGTTATGTCGGTAGAGGTCAAAGGCCAGATGTTGGGGGGCAGTGGACAGAAGCTCTGCCGGGACGTCGTTCCCCAACAGCTGGAAGTCCGGAGACTCTTTCTGAAGATCTGCGCTGAAGAACTCCATCAGGTCGGGTTCGTTCCGATGAGGTGTCTGAAAAATGTAACATATTCAAGAATGAAGTCTAGATACAGCAAAAAGTCAAGCAGTCTGAAAAACATAATATTCTAGAGTAAAATCTGAGGGGGGCTTACAAACATATACTCATTTAATAAAGTCGCTAACCAAGAAAACTTGCAAGCTCAGAATAGATGCCAGTAATAGGTGTATTTTCTAACATGTTAGCATTACATGTATATATTTGTAACATGTTTGCAGACTGCAAAAACTGTATGGTACTATGTATTTTGCAAAATCTCAGTTAAAAATAACATGGCTTAGCCATAAAAATGTTCAAATGTGTGGGTAAATTTAAAAAAAAAAGATACATGTGTATGAATTTAAAACACGACTAATGGAAGGGGCATAACTCTGTAAAGTATGCATAAAATCATCTTGTATTTTCTCTCAATTTGAACAAACTTCCATTTTCACAAAACAAATTAACACTTAAAACAGTTGAAATTTGAAATTTCATATGGATTTCTCAACCACCGTACTAAGCTCTTGTGTGATATATTAATAAACTGAGTAATACACACATTGTCACATACAAAAACAAAACAAAAACGCGCCTTATCTGGGATACTGATGAGACATTCTCACCTTTTTAGGACGTGGCTTTGTAATCTTGGCCTTCAGAGTAATCTCCCTTTCAGTCTTCTCACACAGATGAGCAATGGGAGCTTCCACACCGACTAGATCCGAGTACTGACTTGCACAGAAGTCCTGGTTCACTCTGGAGGCAGCCTGAAGCAAACAACCCCTTTATTGACACAGTGGATGTCATGCATTAAAACATTTGAGAACCACACCGACATAAATATTTTGCTGACCATGATGTGGTACAACGGTTGGTTACGGAAACATTTATTTTATTCACGAGTTTAAACGGCTAATAAATCTTGTCACAAGTACAGTGCTCCCTCGATATAACGCTGAAGTTGGGGTCCATGATATGCCACCCGCGTTATAATACCCGCGTTATATCAACGAATATAATTAAAGAAAAATACATACCGATATATATTTTTAAATGGGGTCCACGTTGGACCCCGCGTTGTATCCGAATCCGCTGTGCATTAAAGGGTGTTATATCGAGGGAGCACTGTACCAACATTACAGATTAGAATTTCCAATAGATGTAATATGTATGTCTCCAGAAAATCATTGTAATTTGTAATATGGCCACGAACTGTTCTTGGACTAAGAAGTTCGTAAGAATGTTGCAAGAGGCCCCCAGATATTACATGATGAATGTAGCTGATTGATTGATTGATTGAACTAATGTTTTATATCGCGGCAGGAATATTTCAACTATAGGCAACGACTGAATTATTTCCCTACTGCATAGTTCTTGTAGTCATACAAGTCGTAAACCATGTAAACTGCCATGAACGTATTATTCATACACAAGTCATTGACTTGTAGAACTACAATACTGTGACACATGACACTGATTACTAGAAACTGGAAACAAATTACAAACCTTTTCACCAATTTCCGTTCTAGTTTCCTCCGATTGTTCCAGCTGTTTCCTGAGTGCTGTGTCCACGTCGGGCACCATTCCTCCGATGTTCTTCATCTCGCCGTACACCTTCAGTGTGTTGTTGTACTCGGGGCGCGAGAACACGTGTTCCATCTCCCCGTCTCCGTTGTCCTCAGCACGGAACGGATACTGATACTCCGTGATAACCGGCCTGTCCTGTTGTTCACGTGTTACCACCACCTTCCTCTTAGGACTTTTGTTAGGACCCGACATGACGAAGTCAGGAATTTCGTCGGATTTGTTTGACGCAACGAGTGCGTCCACGGTTCTGGGTAGTTCTTCCTGGCTTGAACTTCTCGGTTTGAACGTGTGCTCTCGTCTATGTGAGGTTGTTTTCTGCCCAAGTTCGGATGTGTCTTTGATCTGACTTTGCGCAGTCTGTGCAAGATTGTCACTGTGTCTTGTAATGGTGTATTGGAGTGTCGTGGGTTGCTCGTCAATGAAGAAGTCTCCTTCCGCGCCATTGTCACCTCCTGCGTACAGACCAGGCTGGTACGCCTTTGATCCAACGGTCTTCTCCGGCCCACAGTTCAAGTTATCGAGAACGGCAGTGTCTAAACATTTGTCGCTATTTGAAGGATGAATGTCAAATCGAACTTTCGGTTTCCCTTTTGATTTCAATTCTGTATCGTTTTTATCAGATCTAAGATTACTTTTGGTCGCGTACGTCACAGGGAACGTTTTTTCGGGCGTTACAGTCAACAGGGGATCAGGATCAATAACTGGTAGAGTTCTTGTCTTCGACCTAGCACCAGTGGGGTTGATTCTAGAAACTGCGGTGAGAGTCTGCTCTGGCGTGGCACAGAGACTTGGATCGGGTCTCGGGATAACTGGGGCTGCATTTTTACCAGGCTTATCTGGTGTCACCATGAGGCTAGGATCCTGCGCAAATTTATGCGGCTTTGAATTTAAACGTTTTTCTATTTTATTTGGTGTAACGCTAAGTTTTGGATCGGGGGTGATTTTGCGTGTGGCTGTCACAGCTGGAACGGGTGGTGCCATCAGAGGGATCACGTCTTCTGCACATTCTTCGACTGGAATAAACTTGGTGTGCGATTTTTCCGGGATGTTCAAAGGTTCGTACTCGGACACTGCGCCGTGGCCACGGAGTCTGGATAATGGAGGCTGGTGCAACATGACCCCCGTGTGACATGCTGCATGGGCCATGTTCACTGTGTTATGTGGTCATCCGTGAACTGCAATGAATAAGAAATGAGGTACGTCATTACTAAAATATCACTGTTAATTGATTTACGGACCATCTGTGTTACCACCATGTCGAACAATGCATTTCTTTTCTTTACATATTTCGATAAAGGAGACTTTAGGATATTCTACATGTTCTAAGCAGGCAAATACCAGCTGATTGATTATCAATGACTTCGTGATTTATTTTGGGGTTTCAGAATTATGTCAACAACTATAATGTTATTACATCTATTGATCTAGCAATATTTTTGTTATGATGCTGGAGGAAATAAAGCAGTGTTATTATTAATATAACATTAAACATTAATTACTATAAATTACTTCTGAAAGAAATGAATGCATCAATTTATTTTCTCAAATTTCTGCAAATTCTTGTCTAGACTTGCTAAAATTATTTACAGCATGAATATAACTAGGCAAACTAAATGTGTTACTTAAAACATCCTCGATTCACATTTATCTTTAAGAAATATGTAATCTACATTCTTACAAATGTGACAACATCATGATAAAGACAGCTGTAGATGCTAGAAGAGAAACACTCTCAAATCTTATTTTGTTTTGGCCGCCATACATGTAAACAGGAAATACTTATTGTGCGCATGACAAACGCGACCTAAGTAGGTTTTGTGGCATATTTGCGCATGCGAATAATCTCATAGCCGAAAACCAGTACGAGGAAGATGGCAGCCACTAGCTCCCTCACCAAGTTTTCGCCTATCAAAAAGGCGTTAGTCAGTCTTAACCAGGTACGCAATAATTTTTAGGAGGTGTTTGGATAACAATATATTCATTCCTGAGTTGGATATTGCATACAAATACCACAATCATGCTATTGTTCGTATTTTATATGTCACCTTGTAACCGTGACCTTACCCTTGGCCTTGCAAGCAGCTGAGCTGGTAAATTCAGGGGATTGTTATGAAAATCAAATGCTTATATGACAATCAGGTCTGCCACAAGCAGGAAGAAGTATATCCTGATACCCAGAGAAGTGACTGTGCTATATTGTCATCATCATTCTCGCTTGGAAAACGTGTCGTCACCTCGATGACATTTCCTTACAAAAGTACAGTACAGTTAGGTGACATACAAGTCATAAGCATGATGTAACCAGGCCCAAGTTTGCCCCCTAATACTAAAGTGCATTCTCTCCACCATGCAATTTTCTTCTATGTCCAATATACTGAGGCAAACAGCTATGAGCTTTCAAATAGCTGTAAGTGTAAAACCCAATGATAGGTAAACCTGCAACATGTAATTGTAATAAATGCCATATTTAGGACCCAATATTTAGCGACCCAATAATAAATTGTCATGATTAAGCAAAACAATGAATACAAAATAATCTGCAATGTCATTACATCTTGCATGATCTTGTACAGGTTCGGGAAACCCCTCAATCTGTGGGTCTGGCCCATCGAGCAGATACAGCCAAACGGGGGAATAGAATCGTCCATATTGGAAATTAGTAGAAATAAGCTTCAAACGTTTGGCAAAATGTTTATATCCAACATTGTGCTACTATACATAGTCAAATGTATCCCTAGTGCACTTTGCTTTTTATGACACATGTTGTCAATAACACACGTTATTGCACAACTTGCAAAATTTGACCAGAATACACTTGACCCTATCGTATCTTGCAAACACGATATTAGTTCAAATAAAATAATAATTTAATATGCTATACTGGTCGTAATTACTCATTACTTGTATGCTATTCAACCCCAGAGAAGGCTTGTAATTGTCATATATGGACAGTACTGCATATTGTTATCATCATTAATCTGGAAGTAGTAGTAGCTGATAATGAATTCTACAGATCACCTACTTTTGCAATTTGGCTGCGATCTTTACCAAGCATGTATAACATATATATAAAGACATTCACATTGTGGTACCAGCAGTATCTCCTATTGTTAGCATTTCTCATTGTTTCTTTATCTATTTAAATGTATTTTCAGACTAGACTAGCACAGACATCGGCTGGAGTGGCACCAAAGATCAAGAAATTCCTCGTATATAGATATGTAGGTATACCATATATACAGGGCAGTGATACTACTTATACTTAGTGGACTTCAGTCTTCAGAGGCGAAAGTTCCGAGTTCAAATCCCGTCCCTTGTTCCGAGTTCAAATCCCATAAATGTTCACAAAAATTACCTTTTATGTGTGCCGTCTAGAGTGGCAATGCAGGTTTACTGCAACATTCTGCACTATGGATATTGCAGGCCTTGATATAAATTAAAGAATCGTGAAAGTGGTTCTAAACTCCAATTTTCGAAAATAAAATAACCAGTAATAATAATAATACTTGAGTTGTGGTATTCACAAACATCTCAATATGTAGAGACGAAAGTATCATTCTCATACACCATACGTGGTAGTTATATAATTGTGTTTGATTTCAGGACCCTGACAAGGTTGGTGACAAGCCCAGGACGCAGACGTATGAGGTGGACATGAACAAGTGAGGACAGTCTGCAGCACACAGACTAATAAATAACACGCAGTTCACCCATAGATGTGCATCCTCTAAACAACAATAGATAATACTTTAATTTGTTATGTAACACAGATGGATGAAAGATTCCCGCTGTGACGTAAACCAATAATTTACTCACTCTAAAACAAGTCACACTGTCTACTTTCATACCCCCAAGACTCACTGTCTACTTTCATACCCCCAAGACTCGCTGTCTACTTTCATACCCCCAAGCCTCACTGTCTACTTTCGTACCCTACTGGTTCTGGCCAAACAGGAACTACGGTAGTTGCAATTCACACAGTTGAGAGCAGTCACCATTTAGTCACTGAATCTTTAAGATAGATTCTATTTTCATCTAGTGACTACCATGCATCAGCCTACTTGAATTTTGTGACTTTTTACTAGTATTATCTTCTGTATGGATGGAAATTAACTTTAAAACGTCCTCACCCAAATAATGATACAAATAACAAAATGTGAACTAGCCCGTACAATATCTTTAACATTAGGAGAAATGGATTCTAACCCTGATTTTGTTCTGATACATTCATCCAAGGATTTTATGCTTTAATATTTTTCACTTAAATTATTCCATAATGTAAATTGTAAAGCAGAAATGTGTAATTCTATAATTCATCATCATTGCAAATAGGTGAAAGATTCCAGCAGTGCACTTGAATTCCACAATCATTGACAATCATTCATCCTAGGTTGCAATCGATTACATGATTAGGACTGTGTTTCAGATGTGGCCCCATGGTCCTAGATGCGCTCATCAAGATAAAGAATGAGATGGATCCAACCTTGACCTTCAGAAGGTCGTGCCGAGAAGGTATCTGCGGATCTTGCGCCATGAACATCGAGGGTACCAACACCCTGGCGTGTATCTAGTGAGTGTCAAGTGTATTCAGAGTTGCTCTGTTCTCTGTAGTGTTGTGATGATCTAGCAGTGTTATGTTAATTACCGCCTTGCCCTGAAGTGCACTCAATATTTGACCTTTTCTTAAAGAATTTGACCTCAATAATGAACTTCGGGGGGTTAAAAAATAGTGATGCAAGACATGATGATATGTTTAGGGTTAATTTGACTCCTTTGTGCAACCATGCTTGTCTTCACATTGTAAAAGGTTTATTTGCAAGCTGTGATATCAGTGAACAATTCTTGAAAGCGGATCTAAAGTCCAATTTAAAAATAATAAAACTAATGTAAGCTGTGGGTCAAACCATTTTGTTTCATGAATACAATTTTCTTCTACTGTGTGTCATATTATCTATTTTTGTTTTATGTGACATTGTAATCAGAACGGTTCTTTGGTAGTGTTGGCATCTTGGCATTAAAGGCATAATATCACAGATATTTATGGTTGTTTTGGACTAGTTCTTAGCTATAACTGTAAAGTACATTCACTT
>JAVCKZ010077052.1:0-26813 GCA_034780755.1 Lepetodrilus elevatus
CGTATGCCAGCGTATGCCAGCGTATGCCACCGTGCTTCAAACGTATACAACCTATGCATAACGTACCCCTAGCGTATTTCAGCGTATGAGTGATAGTTTTCATACGTTGACATACGCTAGTACGATACGCTATAGTTTGACAGCAATGCTGCAATCTGGAAAGACTGCCGTGGCTATAGGCACTTTGTCACTTGATCGAGATACGCTGGGCATACGCAATTCATACGATACTCATACGTTAGTCATACGCAGAGTACGCTGGTCATACGCCTGTCACACGCTAGGCACACGCTGACGTATACGCTGGCCATATGCTAACATTTCCTGACATTCACTGGTCATACGCTGGTCATACGCTACTCATAGGTTAAATACGGTAAGTATACGCACAATTCCTGCATTTACAAGGGCTTCTTGTGCGTATGAAAATTATTTTATGAATGTTCATAAGCAACTCATACGTTTCTCTCATACGTTATAGTGTGACAGCCCCTTAACACAGGAATAGTTACATCAACTAGATATGCATAAGTAGACAGTGTGCTCCTCAGTACACCATGAGCACGAATTGATCCACCATCGAACCCCAGGCTATTGGGGGATACTTCTTTCTAACTGTTCTGTCTGTACTTTCTGCCCGACGCATGTGCAGTTACACTGTGCGGTGTTGATCCTTGGTAACTGCGCGTGCGTCGGACAGAAAATACAGACAAAATAGCTAGAAAAGAGCAGCCCCATGTCCAGAATGTGCGTCCAAGACTGTCAATGGAACACCACCTTGGTTTCGCGGATGCAACTGTCCTAGCTAACAATAACATAACACATAGTGTTTGATAATGTTGTGTGCAACAGTGATGGATGCATTTAATGCACATGCTATGATAAATGACTATCTGTTTTCCGGTTGTAATAATGTATGGGTGTATCCGATATCATGCTGCGAGTAATGCATTCATCGGGCGCATATGTACACACACACACACACACACACACACACACACACACACACACACACACACACACACATACGCACGCGCACGCACACACACACGCACTCTCTCTCTCTATCTCTCTATTTCTCTCTCTCTCTCTCTCTCTCTCTCCTTCTCACATACACATACCCGCGATCGCAAGCACACATATCGTGAACGCATGTATACGGATATTACTATAACATTGCATTTGCTTAATTAGTTTCCAAGTGTATTACTTCCCCTGCAATTGTCGTTCTGTCCCTGTACGTTCTATCATGATCAATTCCCAATGCATATTCAGTTGACAAATAATGCATTCCATGTACCGGTATTAAATGTGCGTCTAATTCACTGCATTCAGCGAAAGGATATTAACACGTCGATTCCAAAATATCAATTACGTTTATCAAATCGCCTGCCTGTTTCCTAATATGAAAACAAATGGGCAGGATTTGATCCCATGCCGAGTTTAATGAACTGGAATGCCTACACAAACGAATAAATCTTCTAAGTTACCAATCTCCTGTCAGGATAGGACATACACGTTCTCATATAAAGCGTCTGAAATGGCTTTTCCAGGAATATGTATTTCTATCCTTATACCTCCAGCACAGGGTTACATCAACGTTGAGCGCAATATATTGATATAGTGTCTGCAGATTTGGTGTCAGATAACATTGTGGAAACTACGAAATATTAATCGCTAAAATAATATAATTTTAGAACTAATTTAGTGAAGTTGCCGGAAATATCCTGTATTCACAAACGTTGAACTGTAATATGAATATTACGATGTTTAGATTGCAAATTTGTGATATTTTTGTAATGCTAATTTAATTATATTAGTTCTGAGATTGAATTGGCACACATTTAATTGTAGTTGAAGCATGATTGATAGCTAGTTCCTTGCACTCCAAGAACATCATCCATTGGTCTTAACTAACAATGTCAATATATAGATGGAGAGACATCGACCTGGGGATAGGAATCGGTTCACTCATGATCAGTACTGAATACAATACACGCTTATTGTTAAAGTCATACATTTGGATATTTGTTTCACCAATCAATCCATGACGGGAATACAGTTAGTTGTAACTGTTATAGTACTATTATATCATAATCAAGTGAATGCCCACACGATAGCGGACGACGCAATCTATAGAACCATGGCATATGGTCACACAACTTTACGGTTCGGGAACATTTTAGCAAGTCCTCATGACGTGTTCCAACAGACAGTACTCGTATTTTCTCCTCTTCTCTATAAAAGAATATACATTTGTTAGTAATAGCTTGTAGGACTGCACACAGTAGCATTACTATGATGCAAACAATATGTATTCGCATGAAAGAACATACCAACCTGACATTAACAATACAATAATGTATGCATCATGAGAGGGGTTTAATAAACAGGTTGTTGACATCCTAATTTAATGTCACTCTCCACGAAACCAAGATGAAACTAAGACAAACATTGACATTGCATACTATCACATTATGTGGTCAGCATTATTAGGAATGATCATATTAGGTATAGCATAGTAATAGATACAAACATGTAATTGGATAGCAGAGAGAGTACTAGATTATACCTTATTTAATAGCATTCATGTAGGTCCAATATGCATATATTGACATTGATGGTATTTCTGTATACTCCCATGGCGTAGAGCTGGCATGGACACTCAACATTCCAGCTAGTACAGTCACTCCCAAACCTTATACAAGGCAATATGATAGTATTTTCATCATTGGTCTTATTTCGTAAAGGTTAACAGTCTGGAGCTCAACAAATAAATCCTCATTAGTTTGTTCAAATGACTTTGTCTTGATTAAACCTTACTGGTATGTTGAAGTGCATTAAAGGGCGTAGGACATTATATGCTAGTCATGAACAGTTCTACATCAACACCTAAGCAGTGTGCATATATATGTTCCACTCAAACGTATTGACATATGTCAAAATCTGTCTGTGAATAACACTTCAACTACAGATACTTCCTATGCTGTGGCATCAACATGCGTCAACATACATTCAAAAGCTATCGATTCCATCATGTTGTCAGAGTCAGGTGCTGTCCTGTATGATGTATGGCTTCTTGTCGCTGGCATCACTGCAAATCATTGTCATAATGAACACATCAACATAACCAAGCTTCTACTGAACACCGGGATCTCTAACACTGTCTGAGCAGGAAATGGATTTTGCCCAAATTGGCTGGGATATTCCCACGTTGCAAGTGGTCGTCTTCGCTTCCTTTTGCAGGATTAAGACGTAGTCTTCCTCTATCTGACGAAGTCTGTGGAGAGCGGCCCCTTTGAGCCGCAACTTTACAGTAATGCTGATGGTAAAAGTTCATCATGGCATATGCACCCTACACTGCCTGTATTACTAGTATCATCTGCTTAGATATATGGAAATCACGGCATTTGGATGCGTATTATTATTATAACGATATGGATATTAATGTTGCACGGTATGTTGTTGCTTTACATATCATGGATATCGTGCCCATTGACAGTGGCACAACAAAACTGAACTTAGCTTCTTTGGTTGCTTCTGCATGCTTAATATACCTAGCATTGCATTGGTCATTGAAGATGGGTCTTTGACTCTGAATCAAACACATACTGTTGTTGCATGGCTGAGGGCACACTCCTAGTCGTAAGAGTATGCACACAGTGTAATGGGATATGTAATACATTAATATGATTACTACACAAGTGTTATCAAGGACCTATACACACAACTGAAACAAATATAAACAATATCGTATCAGTCGTAAACATCGAGCACACAGCGATCCATTATCATGCAAAATGGTCTCCGTTATTAATTAAGAGAAGCGATGCTTAATTCAACAATCTAATCAAATATTTTACATTGGTCATCACCTTATGCCAACAAATCCATGGAACACTTTATTTGTCTAAAGTCAAAGCATCAGGAAGTCTCTTCACCAGTCAAACTGCCAAATATTGATTGGTTTTCACAATCCCGATGATAAAATCTATTTAGACCTCCTTTCAGACACAACTTGAAGTTCTTAACAAAAAAACAATTGGACGATGAATATTTTCTATTCATTTTCATTGTTATTTTAAGACAAAACGTCTAATAGAGAAGTGACTGTGTTCGTGCTGAGGCTCGTCTTCTCGTAGGCAGCAGTGCTAGTATAGCCTGATTCAGCTCCCCTTGTGTTTGTCATACGTCTCATGTGGAAGTCTGATAGCGCATGCGTGTGAGTATTGGTAGTGTTCATTGCAGTGGTAGTGGTTGTAGTGGTTGTTGTGGTTGTGATTGTTTACACGTTACAATAACCATTGACCTATTTATGTATCTAGTACTTGCAGTATAACATCCCTGAACGCAAGCCAATACTGAATAGAAGTCACTATCGTCAAATGCGATTGAACGCAATCTAATCAGCTTATGATAGCAGCGAACTTATACATAAGGGAACATTTATTATTAGATAGGCTATAACTATTTGATAATTCATCTATATATTGTATAGTGATATAATTGTGAAAGAGGCTCTAAACACCAATTCAAATATAGAAAGTAAAAAAATAGTATCTCCACATGTTGATCACGCCTTGTGAAAGTGCAAAGCCTTCTAGCACCATGGCTATATCATATATACCAGAAACACAGGGTACACCGTCTTGCATTACGTATTGTCTACAAGACATGCAGCATGGACGTTGGAAGCTCTCCGTGATTGATAGGGAACCAGTATGTATAGACACAAGTCTATGTAACCGTTATAAGCACAGCATCTCCTCTTCCATGGCCAAACCAGTTGGAGGATCATGGCACATTCTCCCGATCTTCTCTACCCCTGCCTCGACGCCTGGGCACAGTTTACACAGCGGTGTCAATACGACTTACTGGAAAATATGTTGTGTGGAACATTATGGCAGCTCGCAAAAACATGAGAGTAATATGTCAAAAACGTAACGTTTTCGCCAACACAACAGAGCATTATCGAGTGGATGTCATTGTTAAAAGTCGAGTTGTCGGTCTGGATGGTTTTGAACATCAATCAATGAGACACTTAACCTTAGGAACACCTCGCTGAAGGATGTGAACTGCCGCGTGGACCTTTCAACATTGCAGCAATCTAATTAGCAGAGTTTCCGTCAAAGGTAATGGTCACTTTCATACCTCAAGATGACCGCCGTGTAAGTTCAAAGTCGCGCCGGACTAATGGAAACTGGGATATGCGCTAACTAATCAGTTTTGGTGGAGGGATTATTCAAGATTGCAAATAATGCTCTGGGGACAACGAGTGGCGAGTTGAAAGCAACAACGTATGTTGGCCTGGGCATGATTAGTAATGTTGTCTGAATTAATAGTATACTGCTTGATATGCCGTAGTGTCCCTTTACATTGCATTTGTTGTTATTGGTATTTGTATTAATAATATTATTATTTTCATTAGTAGTATTAATTGCGGTTGATGTTACTATCCTCTTCCTCCTCCACCTCCTCGTCGTCGTCATCATCATCATCATCATCGCCATCGTCGTCGTCGTCATCATCGTCATTATCGTTTTCATCATCATCATCATCATCGGCATCGCCGTCATCATCATCATCATCATATTCATCGTCATCGTCAGCATCACCATCATCATCATCATCGTCGTCGTCGTCATCATCATCATCGTCATCAATATCATCATCATCATCATCATTATTATCATCATCATCATCATTAGAAGTAGTAGTCATTTACATCAATAGTAGTAGTAGTAGAAGCAGCAGCAGCAACATTATTATTATTATTATTATTATTATTATTATTATTATGAACAGTATTAGTAGCAGCAGCAGCAATACAATTAGTAGTAGTAGTAGTAGTAGTAGTAGTAGTAGTAGTATTACTAAAAGTCGTCGTCGTCGTAGCAATATAACTAGTGGTGGTAGTGGCGGTGGTTGTGGTGGTGAAGGTGGTGGTGGTGGTGGTAGTGGTAGTGGTATATGTAGTGGTAGTGGTAGTATAACATGGTCTTAAATGTTCACAAAGTCATGAATCTGAATGACAAGGTTCATGTACTCTCTTCCGAAAAGTACAATTCATGTCTGTGACATACTAGTATCTCATAGATACAAGATCCTATTCGAAAAACGTGACACAATCAATGTAAATGTATTTTAAGCGACTGTTTCGAATTACCATAACCGCTGTCTGTTGTAGATACTGGGCAGCTTGGACACTGGTTCACGTTGGTCTCTGTACATGTGATTTCCGAACATGAGCAATCAGTATTAATGTGCTAATGTTCAGTGTTATGCACCTCTCTACTTCCAATAATGAGCATCAAGGTTTAATCTGTGGTACAGTGGTCGGAGAGCTTGTAGTTAACGGGAAGCAATGAGCAATAAATGTGGGGGAGGTGTCTAATCGATATGTTTGACTTCCCCCAGCTAGTCATTACATTAGTGGAATGTCCAACAACCATAAAGTGGCCAGCATTGAGGTCAACCAGTGACCAGGGGTCTTGTTGCGTACACATACCAGAAGTGCAAACGTAATCTCAAATCTGTGACATGTCTGACCATTCCCGCCATCGAAGACCTAGATAGTTGATTACCCCCCTTTTATGTCTTTGAAGTCTTTGTGTAAATACTATGTTTCCGAGAGATTGCATATTGGTATAGGATAGCCCGCGTGCTTATGCTGTCTGATAGGTATGTCCATTAGACTAATGTGGGATAATTTCACACTCTTGTCTTCAGAATTGGTAGACGCTTCAGAAGTTCAGATCCTCGGGGTTCTTGGATTACAAATCGCCGATGTTTCTGATTTATCAGTACCAAACTGACATTCTCTAATATAGGTCATGGCATAGAAGCATAAATAGTACAACCTCACCTCAACGTAACCTCTACTATTAATCACCACTATTTGAATCGTTTTATCATATATAGATTTCCCAAATTCTAGAAGTATTTGAAGCGAAACATTATAAAAATTGGGCTCAGATTCGTCACTCGTAAATTGTCTGCTTCCTCCAGTCCCTGTCAGATTCAATCTCGGCAATTTTTCTTCACCGACAACTGAGAAGCAGGAGCAGAACAACATTCGTGATGATGCAACGCGATGTCTAATGAAAAGCATTTCCTTTATCTCGGAACAGTTTCTCAAGGAATACGTCCGAGACCAATAACCACTATGGTCAGTGCGCATAACCATAAATTCCCAAGCATTTGACATATCTCAATAACCGAAAATATTTTTGACAACCTCATGCTTCAGCAGATCCATAATCCCATTAACAGCATGGCGCCGCTCTGAGCCCGTGTTAGCCATGGCATAACTCTCAGACTGTATTACGCCGGTTAATACGACGACATCGTTAATGTATGCGTGGATGGTCCTGCACTACACATCAATGCTAAACGGGTCACCAATCGTCATATTTCAAGTCGTCAATGGATGTAATTGAAAACGTCGATTTAGAACGAGTTGTGCATTAATGTGTTGTATATCAACTTAAATGCGTAGTAGTAGGTTAGATGTAAGTTATAGTGAACGCAAAAAAAAGGAGAACAAGAATAATATCTCACACCATATAATTATATATCAGTCATCGTGTGCACACAGCGTAACTCTGATGTAACATTAACTCGATCCATAACAACGGTGTAGTTATGCCGTTTCCTAGAAGAGCGTCCATGGCTCTCGTGCACGAAACAACGTAACTATCATCTATACTGTAGTGCTATACTTAACTGAAACGTTATTCATAGACTACACCATTGGTAAGGTTTAGCTAAGAGGTTGTCTCAAAATTACGCCGATTCGTACAAGAGAGCACAACTGCTCTTGGGCGAAAACATGATGGGTATCCTTTCACAAAGCTCTCCTTTCCACTAATAGAGCATAGCGCTCTCTTTGCATTGTATTAGCTGTCGCTAAAGAGAGCGCTATATATGGTATGTTAGTAGATAAGAGAGTTTCGTGAAAGGATACCCATATCCTAAATGCTTTTAATACGAACACAACGTATAGGGGCCTACACGCGCTACTTCTAGGATGAGTGTGCGTAGGACATGTGCTGTTGTGGAACCATTCCTGCTAGTGATCTGTTCAATCATTCCTTTGTTTACTGCAAATGCATGTATACTAATCTGGTTTGAACCCGCATGCTCGATATCAAATAAACCAATGCTCAATCCCCATTAAGGCCAGAAGCACGCACCCAAGGCTCTGTTAATTCCGGGACACCCAAAGCGCAATCCATACACAGTTATTAACTTCTGTTCCATTTTAAAATATTGCTGGTATCAATATGGCAGCGAGGCCAAGGCAAATTGGCCTACGTATGTGATATGCACTCTCCAGGCATCCGACCTCGACACTCCCCCTGACAATAACTCTGTCAGTGTATCACTCTGAAGCACCGCTATTTGTATTGTATGATATTCTGCCCAAAGAACCATCGAGTTATTCTATTAAAACTATCTGCCCCTTCTGGAGTGGGACACACGTGATTGAAGCAGGCTCCATGCTGGCTTTCTGAGGTATTTAATGAAAATGGTTTGAGTGTCGGAATATGCTGCGATATTGAAGGTTTGATGTCATGGTCTTTGAGTCCGGATAATACGGGTCTGGATTAATTTTCGGTAGCCGGAATTTAGTTTGGTGTCTAATACATTAACATTGGCTGTCCAATTAATAAAACTGTCGCTCAATGACAGTCACGTTGAACAGTCTTTCATTTAGGACTTGCCAACGTGACATGTTGCTGGATCCATGGAGTAATAAACAACAACACACTGTGGGTATTGCAGTGTATATTTACATTGGTATCAAGACACTATTCTGTGATATCATTGAACGACTTCAAACAGTATGTTGCACATGTATATACCTGGCAATGACTAAATATCCCTGTACAACTTAATTACCTGCATTAAAATTAATTATATCAATGGCTGCCATTAAGGTATACGTGATACTAGATTCCTATTTTCGTTGTGATATTGTTTACAGTGCTAGTTATTGTCTATATTGGACTATTAATTGTTTATTTAATACCCAATATTAATTCGTGTACATGAAACACAAATACTGTTTAGCGCCACGAGCATTTCTATAATGTCCAATGGGTTAGGCGTATTGTAAATATGCTTATTATTATTATTACTTCTGTCATTATTATTATTATTAAATATTATTATCATTATCATTATCATTATTAGTATTCTAGTTCAGGATATGCTATTTGGTGTCAACATAATATTAAAAACTATTATCTTAAAATTACGGATTGAAGTTTCGCGATTGAACGTGCTACTGTCCGTAAATCAATTTGCAATAAGCAATAAAACACAGCATTATGTACCTATAGTTTATCAGACAGATGTATTACAATGGTACACCTGTTTATACGGACATCCCAGCTATCTGTTGAATGGTTGTGCGTATTTATAATCAAATCAAGGCAGATATCGATTAGGAACCAATCGTAATAAATTCATCCAATCTGTTCAATCGCAATTCGGACACAAAGGACTAACCTAATGGCTGACCCATGTATAACCCTGGTAGAATAAAGCTTTCCAGAAATCACAGCCGTATTTCATTTCTGAAGTTCCGCATTGCCTGGTCTGCAACACGATTGTTAAAAGGTTCTTCCTTCTTATTTCGCATCCAATTATTGTTTATCTGTTGATGCGATAAATTTGTATCAACAACTGGCCGTTCAAATGATATTAATTATGATATCAATTATGCCGACGGTGACTCACAGTTCAGATTAATATGGGAGTGTATTTGGCGAACCAGGTATGTGTCAGATGACCGTCCAGCTATTGAGACCTAGGAGTAGTGTTTTACTTTTACCTCATCATCGCAACCCATAGTTACTTAATTCCGTTCAGGGCTCACTTAATGTGGTACCCTTGGCACACCCATAGAGGGAAACATACATAGACATACAATACATTCAAACCCAGCTGAGATTTTACTCAAGTTACAGCACTGGGCCAATGGGATAAATCTCAGCTGAGCACAATCTCAAAATCATTTTTTTTTTCGGGAATCGGAGACAGGACACACGAGGTGGAAGTGTTCTACCAGGATCCTGTCTGAACGTGTTACTATCCCGGACACCTGCGATGAGCTAGTATGTTGTCCAACACTTTGGTACATGCATGGCCACACCGTTACACTGCAATTTGCCCACCATTCGGTCATCACAACATCACACTGAAATACCAGTGACAGCGAATATTTGAGGGTCTTCACACCCACTTCAATGTCTTTTGATATTATCGATTCATCAGCACATTTTAGATAATTATATTAGTTTCCGTAGAATAAAACTCAAGCCGCTAATTGCCTTTATAGGAATCATTTAAGATCAACTTCAAGTGATTCATCTCTGAGCCAACAATTCTTGAACGGAAATGAAGCGTCGATGGTTGTAATTACCGCGGTACCAATTTTCGACACTTCCTGGCATAAAATGGCCAACTTTCTAGGCTTTGTGAATGCAATGCATTGGAACAGTGGCGATGGAATTTACATTGTGCTCCATTTGTCTCGTAAATAAACATAGAATATTGATTAATTTTACACGCCGAGGTATCTTAGTAAGAGCGCCTTTCATTGGTAAAGCATGGTTTTGTTCGTCGGTGTTTTATCCTAACATTGCAGTTTGCTAATTATAACGATTGCCCGGATAAACCATTTTAACCCCTTTCAGTGGGTCATTTTGTAAAATAATGTCACGCTTAATTACAAGTATGCGTTTATGCCGCGATATTCCACATACAATGAGGAATGTATTGTAATGTATTACTATCTATACTGATGCCTAGGTGACAGGTGTGTTGTACACTATCGCTCTGTATCACGACCCTTCCACAGATTCAGATATATTTGGTTACCAACAGAATAATATAATGCTAGGTGATAGTCACGGCCTAGCACTGCACCGAACTGAAGCAAATATTATACCGTACGTAATACACGCATATAAAACCAGTTCCATAGAACAATTGCAGAAGCAGTGAGGGTAGTTTATATTTAATTAGCAGTAGACTTATCACAATTAATGAGCTATACAGTATACGTATATAAGACACACGTATGATGCTCCCATTGCAGCATTCTCATTGATATCAATAGCATGAAGGAAATGAAGACTAAATACGTTAAACTCCAAGTTCGTTTTTATTTTCTCCACCACCCATGGTGGTACAGGGGAATATTCTTATAGTTGATGGAGATTCTAGATCACCATAGTTACTACAGCTGTACCAACCAATAGTAATAATATGCATACACTCCATTACACGATTCCATTACACGATTCGTCCGTAGGTAACATTATATCTGGCGTATACATATTTTTATTCAAAAGAAAATGAATGATGATTGGTAATCAAATGGTAAATACCATATAAATCAGCTCGAAATATACGCGAGGGAGACTAAGTATAGCACAATCAGCATTTATAGTTGAATAAATTCCGTCGATGAATCACTATTCATGATGTTCCCAGGTACCTTCACTCCCACGTGTGTAAGTAATACACTGCTCTGCGGGGAACACTAACTACAGCAGTGTTCACATCACCGCTAAGTTTAATACAGATTCACTGACATTCCAGCATGTACATGTGTTAAAATTACATTTTAGCTGTGCTACATGCTCTATAGCACCAACACCGTGGTATATTCAGATGCAACCCAACGATTCCACTCCCACATAGAAACGTTACACGTCGCGAAATCAGGAACACTTTGGTATCGGAGCAGTGACAATATAAGCAGATCAGGCAACAGACACCATTCTCTAGCACCATCGACTGACACTGAGTTAAGCACGTGACAAGCACTCAAGGTGACGAATACGAGGACCCCGTGACCAGCGTGGACATCGTGGATAGCGTGGACAGTATGGACATCGCTCATCGCTCTTGTAGTCTCCTCTGTAGCACAACTTCAGCAGCAGTCACTAGACGGAGATATTCCTTCTTCAGGACGGAGCACGGCTCCGCAACGCCTCCACTGCGGGACTCGCATTGATCGGTATCAAGCCCGCACTTCCATCTATACACTTCCAACTCCTTCATCTCCGATAAAAAGAAATACTTTCAAATAGAGCATACCCGTTCACTAAGTAATTGCAGGAATCAACTTTAGCGAACTAGAATGGTTGGACACAGCCATATGTGTCATTGCGTTGACTGTGTAATTGAAAAACCCCTGCCTGAGGTATGGACTCGCCTACTCTCTGGAACCAACGTCTCGCGCGAGTAACTTAGATCAGTCGCAAAGTTGGTTCCGACTTGAAAAGGTTGTTATTGGGAGGCATGGCATTATCACATGTGCGGCATGATCGGCAGCATAATGTGGTGTGTGACGATTGCGTCCTGTCGCGAAAACAGAGAAATCAGCATCGCGGAAAATTGACTTAATTAATGTCAATATTAAAGTGCTACCCTCGTGGCATCGTTGGTAGCGACACGAAAGGAAACCGGCATTGTAGTTTATTTATGTTTGTCATATAGTGTACACGGAGAGGTGCGTTCACATACAGGAATTGGCCCCATGGATTAACTCATTTGTGCTTCTTCCCATGGATACTCGGAGCTGCATATAAGCATCCAATGCAAAATGGAATTACACTTCGATGTCTTACTGCTTTTAATATGCCTGTTGGACTATATTACAGGTAAGAATGACAATGATGACTCACTTAATAGAAATAATAGTAACATTAAAATTTCAGAAACATATTCAAATGTGGATCTTATCATTTTATTCGAAATAGTACGTAACATTAAGAGTTCAGAAACATATTCAACATATGAATTGTATTATTAATTAGTGTCTGGATTAAATTATATGCTAATATAGAGATAATTACATTGATATCGCTAAAAATACCAGACAGAAGCAATGCAAGTGAACATCTGTTTCATTTACACCTGAGGCAGGAAATCCTAACCAAATGTCCCCACAAAGAACACAGGCAGTTGTATTGACAAGCGGCTGTTCAATATGCATATACGGTTTGTTATTAATGTGAATATATATGTAAATACCTTCGTAAAGAAATACAGCACTGAACACAGGTCATTGCTTACACTTATGGCAATTTCCATATCTGCGTTCGCGATTGCCCTGTTGCCACTCCTGCAGACACCTGAACGAGGGCATGCTACGGGGGACATGCTACGGAGGGCATGCAAGCATGAATTAACCATGGAAACCCAAATTACCTTATCTGTCTGCTAGGTTCTTATCACGCTGACAATTGTTTAAGCGTTACCTGACCAGAAAATGTGTTATCGAATCAGGATTCCATTACACAACAGCAAGATACACAACAGTACGATGCCCATGCTTGACATAGTCATACAGCTGGAGAGCAAAGACGTGTTAGCGATTGGATTCTATATTGACTACGTCGTGTCTGACTTTCACTTGCGGTTAGCAAGTTAGCCAATTACGGTATTCTCCAAAGAAATTAGCAGCATAATGCATAATATATAATGTTTTGTATTTGGCACGTACGTACGAAGTATTAACTTATCGCCAGGTCAACGTATTTAACTATCAACTGTTGAGGTGTTAGTCTAGGGTTTGACTTAAAGGAATGGGTGGATATGGGTTTGGACAACTTGTTATCCCCATGTATACATAGAGGGTGGGGATATTACTTTCAGAGAGATTTATGCTGTCAACTACGGATTACGACGTGTCGTAACAGATACGCACATGATAGTGTTTCGGGGTAAAGGTGTCATCGTGTATTTGTTTTACGTACAATAAGACATTTATTTCCGACAGTTTGCCCTTTAAGGTATAAGTACCTTCCCTTTGAGCAATGCAAGCACACGACGTCCTCTTTGTAGTTGTAGTTGATGACAGCCTTCAAGACGTCACGTACACGACTCAGAGATGTACTTCTTAGCACACCCATGTCTATCACATCCTCCTTAGGGAAACAACCTATGCATACAAGCGAGAAAAAGGCTTACAGTCTCAACGTGATTAATCTTTCAATGTGGGTGCAACATTTAGGTCCCTCTGGTGCCATTGCGTGTCATAGTAGCCGTGCTCCAAAACAACTCTTAACGTTATCATCCCTTTCGAGTATGGAAGGGTCATCAGTGTATGAAAGAAACGGGTTTTTTGTGAAACTATGAATATGTATTGACAGTTTGCGTAGATAGTGATCCGAATGTTCTCTACATGGATTGCCTTGCTGACATAAACGTGTACCCTGTAATAGTGTTAGGCATGAACGTCACTACAGAGACATAATCCCAAGACGACGTGTGTCACGCACGAACACAACACATCAGTTCCAAGATATAATGCCGATGCACACGTTACCGTGTCAGCGAAGGCCGAGTTGTGTGTTACAGTGAGAGCTAACACCGATTTTGATGTTACAGCGAGTGCTAATGTCGATGTGTATGTTACTGTAACCAGCTGGGTACCTCCCCTCCCTCTCCTCCCCTTGCGGGTTGATTGGGGTTGATGTTGTTTTGGCACTCGCTTGGCTGTTTCCTCCTTGGGTAGCTAGTGTCGATGTGTATGTTACAGCGAGGGCTAATGTCGGTTTGTACGTTACAGAGAGAGCTAATTCAGATGTGTATGTTACAGTGACAGCTAATGTCGATGTGTATGTTATAGTGAGCGTTAACACCGAGGTGCATGTGACAGCGATTGCCGTTTTATATGACACAGTGAGAGCAAATACTGATTTGTATGTGTGTATGTGTGACAACGTAACATTTATGTTACAACTGGAAAGTATTGAAGACTCGTAGCATTTGCTTTCTCTGACAGCAGATGTTTCCAAATGTAAATGAATTACATTACCACTTGAATTGCGAGCTAAGAAGAGCAGGATTTGAAGCCTTTGAGGTCAGAACACGCGGTAGCCCTAGTGGTGAAAGCTCATTTGGAAAGTGATTCAATTAACACAAAAGCTGTTACGTTCTATGATGCGCGCGATGCGATGACAGTGCAGACGATTACACCAAGTGTATTCAACAAGGTGAGCTAGTACACTACTCATCCACCAATACAATCGCTACTGTAACTGAGAATGCCAACTTGTGCATGGCCAGAGTGTTTAATACGCCAGATTCCTATATCTACAATAGCTGTGTATTAGCACAATCAACACGTAATCGATATATGCGCAACACATATTCTACAGTAATCAATTCAATTATGTACGTGCTAATAAATAATCGATTTGTCCTCATGGTCGAGACAACCATCACATTATGCTGATACACCATCGCCAGGTCACGTGTGCGGGCATACGACAGCATGGTCATGACTCCAGACACGTGACGACAGCCGTGATTATTAAGATCATCACGAACTGAAACGTGGCCGTGGAAAATATGACCGTTAATTATCCACCACAGACGATGCATTGCAGGTATAGATTGTGCTTAATCCACATGCTAACGGGTTATATTAGCATAAGTACGGCATTGTAATACTTCATATATATATGCATGGATTCAATATATTATATTTAATATTTTGGTATTTTAGTTTGTATTGTCGTGAACTGTATTGCTGTATAGTATCCAATGCATGAAACATAATAATATAGCAATGGATGATTATCTGTAGATTCCATATTATTATATTGAGGATTTTGGTAAAGATTTTTGTGAAAATCATTGCTTTCCATCATTCAATACATGTAACATGTAATAATGCATGATTCTAGTCCTCACTCAACCTTTCAAACGTACGACCATTGCGTATGCAGCATCCCTCATCCGGATGGTAAATATATAATGAGGATTTGTTTCTGAAGATGCCTCCACATAAGATATAGGGGGTAGTTTGTGTTTAAGTGCCAAGATCGGCGCTCTATTCCAGATGTATTGCCCTCTATTGAGTGGCGTAATACTTTAAGCAGTCAACAATGTCGTAAACACAAGTCAACATTGGTTTTTCTAAATTTATAGAGTTCATTATCAACGTTCCTAACGTGAAGTATAAACATAATGCAGCCGGATATAGACGCACTTACGCCCGGTTTTCTGAGATGTATAATATATCTATATATCAAGCAGTACCATTCGGTTGAATGTGTTTGAAAGAAAATGAATTTCCGAAACGTGACGTTTCCTTGCGTTCATTCTTGGTTAATTGCGCCATTACTTTGATTAATATTAAACCGTCCAGTTAATTGAACTGACGCATTTGGATTTGGGATAGTTTATCACACGGAAAATCAATTTCAAGGTGATAGAATCTAGCTTGCATCCAAATATCCTTGAATTCGATCGCTGTTAATCACGCTCTGACCAACCCGTCGGGGTATTGTTCACGTGTAATCTACACGTGTTTCCTGCTGCTTTATTTCAGAATCATGTGAACGCTTCCCTAAATTGTTTTGGCTTGACACCCGCTTAACAAAGAAAACCAGTAAAAGAAAAATATAATTCAATAATTAAATTCGAGTTGATTTACTATCAGCCCATCCTACCGGGGCCAGTGGCGTGTTTACCAAGGAAAGTAAAAACTACCAACGTTAAGCAATAACTAAAAGTGATGTCCCAGTAGAGATGTAGCTACCTCGTGTAAGTATACACAATTTATATGTATGTGTGTAGCTTTGCCTTTAAAAAAAACCCTGATTCAGTATAGAATGTTATTAGCATCAGAAGAGCATCGAGTCTTTGCTGTCGGACGATACATCGCAACTATCCCCAAGAGAAATGCATTTCCCTTTACCATTCATAGCATGTCGATAAGCGGAAATTTAGTCGTATTATGTGGTAACTATGACTTGTATTTGATGACAATTTCATCATTCTGATGTGTCTTGTCGATGCACATCAATACCGCATCCTAATTCAGTTTAAGACTGTTTCCAATGTGGAAGAGTTAATTATATTGCACTCTTCGTCCTTTCTGAAAATGTGTCATGGAAGTTCATTGCATTTACTTGATTCGACAACAAACACATACATACTGTGCAAGCTGACGATACAGCGTCATGGTCTATGCCATACGCAGCAGCATTTCTTAGCACTCTATATTGGTGTAAATATAACACACATTTGTGTAATGCCAACGCATGACAGAATATAAGAGACCCCGATTTCTCGAAATAAACTTGAGTTTGAGACTTTGTTCAACTGACTCAAGGCTGTAACTTGAGTAAAAGCTAAAACCCAGCTGGCATAATACTCGTTATAGGACTGAGTCATTGACAGAAAAGCAAAATCTCAAAATTTGTTTCGAAATTTGTTTCGAAATGCAAAATCTCAAATTTGTTTCGAGAAATCGGGGCCAGATCATACTTGTATTTCTCAAAAAGAACACATGATGATATAGAGAACATGTAGCATACAGGACACGACACAAAGCTAAACATACACACGCTAATACCCACCCTAGAACACAATCAGCCGGTGTCGCAGAGCGGTTGTATTTCCGGTATGCTAAGGCTTGGTTAATGACTAGCCAATGTTGCATAATATGCCGAGGGGGGTCACATTCGAGTAGTAATTGGAACTATATCTGGACCAAATTATATAGTGTGGAATGCCTTTCCGACGTGGATGTGACATATTTCGTTAGGCAGTGTTCGCAAACAGTGAGCATGTACGCAAGCTCTATATGCATGCATAGAGGCCGCGAGATTACCAACGTTATTGAGTACGATTTCATTATCAAGATTAAATTTGTATCGGGATTTGTGAAGAAAACATTCAGTTGAGCATGACACGGGTTTCGTAATCTCAGAGCCAGGTGTCGAGAATAGAATACAATCACTGATAGTGCATAAAGGTGGATTTAAAATAGCACACATACACACACACACACACACACACACACACACAAACACACACATACACACACGCGCGCACACACACACATACACACACACGCACGTACACAAACACACACACACACACGCACACGCACACACACGCACACACACTTGACATATGAGTGGTACCGGTATTTACCTCAAAGGATTTGAATTTCAATGGATTTGATATAAGTTGTTCATTCTCAATGGTACTGGTACACATTTCATCATGCATTGGTAATATACACTAGTACCGGAGTTGGTCTTGAACTCAGTGGCGCATGAAACTGGGAATACGTAATTTAAAGAGGATTTTCCCCAAACCGACCTGAAATTGAAGAACATTCGTTTGAAGCAGGAAATACAGCATGTTGTGTTTTACAGCAACGGAGCAATTGCAGGTTACAAATGTTTTGCATGTGCATTTCCATAACTCTTCTCCATATAAAAGCAACGATTATGTTTTGTTCATGTCATTTGTCAATATGCCACATTTAAGGAATATCGAGAACAATCAAACTTTTTGAATCATCGATGCTGGAAGAAGCAATGCAGCTATAGCACGACCGTTTACATTATACTCAACAATGACGCCATTAAGAACTTGATTTCTATCGAAAAGAAGTGTCAATGATCGCCCACACTGCGGTGCGACGCCAGGGAGGTCAGTAAACAGGATTTAATATTTGCCTGAAACATGTTCGAAACCGACTGAAAACAGCTCTAACCACTGCTAGAACCACACATGGAAACATGAGATTCCCCATCAGTGCCCGTACCGTTCTTAGACATTTTTAACTTTCGCATTAATGAGATGGACACGCTCGCCATTGACAGTCGCCGGCAATTCACTTAATTATTGAGGTTACTCTTTACTCAGTTGGAAGAACATTAATATAATCATATAATACAATATAAAGGCAACTGTTCACTATTTAACATACTAGTATCAACATGTCGAATGAGTATATAAATGGTGTAGTTAACAATTCGTAATCAAAAGTAATATTGCGGTTTTGGGCCTTTCAGTATCAGTGTATACTGTTATCTTCAAGTTTGATATAATTGTCCATGAATTTTCTTATAATGTTGTCTAAGCGGAACGGTTGAATTGGCCTGAATTCTACTAACGTCATTTGATACAAATCCTAATCAGGTACATTATTATAACGACTTGAATTGCAATAACACGCATTTCTAAAAATGAGTGTTTTCTAAAAGAAGAAAGTTATTTCGGGAGTAATCTCAACTTGTGCTGCGTCGTCATTTCGGTCACTGTTTACTTCGCATCGTTGTCTGTGCGCGCTATCTCAGTAGAGCTTGACTGTTTTTCCACATTGGAATATTTTCAAACTGTTAAAACATTGCTGATAGCGTCTATATATTGCCGTCCATGGCAGGTATTGTAATGTTGGTAACATATTGGCATCAATGTCTTAGCACACTACCTCAGCCTGAAGAGCATAGCACAGCTTGCATGCATCAATACCAAACTACATCATGACGACGTAGGGTACACTTTCAGCAAGCTATCAATCAAGTCCTCTATGAACGCTTCTCATTCATACTTCCTATATCGTCAATGAACAAACATATAAGCAGCATTACCGTTCAAGCTGTTTTCACAGACTAGGACATGACACGTGTATTCGTCGGACGCCAAGACAAATAGAAATAATGATAAATAATTATCAACGCACCGATGAGCTGTTAATTGTGCATGATATACTTATAATTCGTTTCATGTTTTCCAATGGAACGGTGGATGAGAATACAGCCCTATGTTGTTGCTATATATAAAGGACACGAACACTATTTCAGGATGAAGTCTTGGTTTTGCTTATACATCCCGCACACCGCTGTATAGTTACTTTGTTTACTTTAATGGATGTTTATTATCGTGTTGACTTGCACATACATGCAAGTTTGGGCAAGTGCAGGCAAACTTGAAAAGTTTGTTTGACATATGCTTCTGAGACAACACTCCTTCCCATCTGGTGATGTATCCTAACTGACATATACATCAATATCTCACCCTACAGATTAACGTTAATGGCTGGCTTCCGTATGTTACGAAGCCACGGACCGCATGGTTCCTACTTTGTTTGGCAGTGACGTTAGCTAAAACATTGATACGAGTAATAAGATATGTTCGCATTGATACTTTCAATATCCACTTCGATGGCCGTGACGTTAGTAAAAACACTGATTACGAGTAATACGATATGTTTGTATTTATACACATTGAAAGTCACTACTTTACAGTGGATTTGAACAAGTTAGTTAAAGTACACTACACACAGGTTAATGCTAATGCTTGTTATTTAAAGCCAGGCTTACCCTAGAATACATAGAAAATAGGATGTAGAGCTATAGTGCAACAAAGCATGCAATTATAATACACCACTAGAACATATGTATACACGAAGACCCGGTGGAATACACATAACTATGTCCTAGAGAATGTCTTCCACAATCTGTAGTTACACATATTTTTTTCATCAAATGCCAATAATACACGTTGACTATATAAACACAACTTAGCGGAGTTATTTATATGGACAAACTAAATCACCGTAAATAATCAAAGTGCGATGAATGACATAAAATAACAATCGATGTGTACTAAGCAGTGTTGAGAGAGCTGACGTGGAACATTCTCCGATAATTCACTTGCATCAATGCAGAATCGTTTGAACCTCGATCAAGCTCTTTATCCATCGAGTCCATTAGGTATGGACTGTTCACGTAGAATGGACCCAGCAGTCCAATGCAGTGTTTGTCGTGTTTCGTTTCGCAAGGATTCTGCTGCCCTTCAACAACCAATGAGTGCTAAACCGTGTTTCATGCTTGGATATTGAACCACACGCCCATTGTCATCGAGCCAATTATATTTCGAATTTTTAGTACCGAAAAAAAAAATGACAAAGTTAATCAATCAGTGTTTTCAGTTATACGCGAGTGTTCACACTCTGGGTGCATTGACTGTAACCATTCGGCCTTGTATAACACTTATATCGTTATAATTGCATTATGTCAACCTAAGCAAATGCTATGTCTCTGTCGTGATTGGTTGCATTGAATCAACTTGGAAACATTTCAGAAATATAGTAAGCATCGTAAAACACGAATCGGCATTGAATTGCAGGCATAAAGGCCGTATTGTGAGGTTTTTTTTAGCACTTTTACTATGCACTGTAATGTGAATTCTACCTTGAATTACGATTAATATATGTTCTAGAAGTTAATGCTGGGCTATGATCACCTATTGACGTGCATGTAGAGAGCACTGTAGAGAGCATGTAGAGAGCATGTAGAGAGCACTGTAGAGAGCATGTAAAGAGCATGTAGAGAGCACTGTAGAGAGCGTGTAGAAACCACTGTAGAGAGCGTGTAGAGAGCACTGTAGAGAGCGTGTAGAGAGCACGGTATAGAGCATGTAGAGAGCACTGTAGAGAGCACTGTAGAGAGCATGTAGAGATCACTGTAGAGAGCACTGTAGAGAACATGTAGAGAGCGTGTGGAGAGCACTGTTATTTAGATGTTAGCTGGACTACAGGTCTTTCATCATATTCGCAACACGATACATACATGCAAGTACAGCAGCGCAACTAATGTGTCAGTTATATACAGATGAAAGATGAACACATCATGTCGGAGGACTGTGCTAACTGCCTTGAAAATAAGATGACGGGCAATGGAAGTAGAACAACACGATATGCATAGGTACTAGGTAGATACCCACCACACATACAATAATGGAAATACGGCATTAACAGATCAGTACGATATCTACCTTCTTAATACGTGAAACTAAGACAATGCCAATGGTCAGTGGAAGTAGAACAACGTGATATCCATATAGGTAGATATCCATCACACATACAGTAATGGGAATAGTACGATATCTACCTTATACGTAATACTAATCACAATACTAGTAAGCAAACCGATACGATGGACGCATTTATTGCTGTTTTGTGGAGGGAGCAGTATGGATGGAATGTGTTGCTTGGACTAATTAGACAATTTAGCATTGATTTCCTTTCATTGTGGATGATACATTACCCACTTGGATAGTACGCCTGTATCAAGTCAAGTTTATATCCACTATTGTCGTCATTATATCCCATCAGTTAGCTGGATTCAATTATCAGTTTGAACAAACACTACTAGTTGGGTATGCTAAACATTTCTACGTCTACGTTAAAGTGTGCAGACCCAGCTCCACACGAATGACATAAACATTGAAAGTCCTTAATGTAATACAGACCGACGGATCGAAACTATCGAAATTCTAATTCTAGTAGTCAATATATAATTGTATACTCAATAAAATTGTCAAACCCAGACAGATTCTTGGCGAGAATGAAAAGTTAACTTTTAACTATTTCGTCTCGACATTCTCTGAGGACTACAAATCGATACCGAGTAGTTATTTACTTGTGTGAACCGGTAACTGTATGGGCCCGTGAACAATGAGTAATGTGTCTCCGCCAAGATCCTAGTTTAATGAAGTATTGGTTGAATTGTGAAATTAGCACCATAGGAGTTCGAGTCCTTTCTGATATCATGGGAACGGAGACGATAAGACTAAGCCAGTATTTGATCCGTATTGATTTGACAAAACTCTGTCTCTCTCTGTGCATGGCCATTGTATGCTTGTGAGGAGACGCTAGTATCAAACACCGACAACTGTGCTCAATAATTCCATTACTTAAATTATAATGTTAAGACGTTTGACATGTTACGTAATGCGTTTGGATATGCGCTGCATGGGCGTTTCATTGTTCGTTTATCTTTTCTTTATATTAATATCCGCATTGACATTTAGAAAATGTCTAGTATAACTATTCACATGCACTTTGATAAATGGGGATGATGAAAAAGGTTATTCATATGTATACATGTTGCGTTTGACGTGTGCATTTAGATTTATGAACGATTCGTTTAATACTTAATAAAACCTATGCTTTATTTTAATATATAGAATGCGTAACTGTGTAATGAAACGCAAGCACTATACATTTGTATACGATGTTGGACCACATGATCTAATACATATCTGAAAGATGACTTATCAAAGCTGTCACGATTCACGTGAACGAGACAATTCGGGACATCTGGCCAGTTGTTATTTGATATATTTGGCATAATACAACATTATCTCCAAAATGATAGATCGTGTAGACAACTATTGCATTCATAAGCCGACGGGTAATCTGAATATCAGTTTATTCCTGTTAGTTTAGCATATACACACAATTCAGACACCGATCATGAGATCAACGCTAACAAGTTTAGCCGCAAATGAATCAAGGTATTAACTGCATGGCGTCTTGCAAGGGCAATCATTAGAAATCAATAATGTTTTTCTCCTTGATGTTATTATTGAAAGCACCTGATAGCGGCGGAGGGTCCCTCTACGGTTCAACGTTATACACACAATCCACGCTGCTTACATGTAGGTTGGTACTACGTGAGTGTATCGACAATTATGCAAATCCTACGATCTCAAATTTTATTAGGGAACTATTCATGGAAATGTGCCCTATAGTAATACAATAAAACACTATATATTGGAACATAAAATTCAAAATGTTTCCTGTAGTTTGACAAGCACTCGTATCCTGGATTGATTTTTATATAGCTGCCTGCAATGTTGCACGCTCAGTTAGTGCTCTATGTTAAACTTAAACGCTGCCATTTTTATGAGAGAATGTTTAAGGTTTCCAGAAACCATAAGATTGAGGTAGTCTGAAATATAACCGCATGAAGGTCAAGTTTGATGCAAATACCGAACAGTTGGAACACTTGGAAAATATGACAGTTGATTGTCCGTATGAGTGATTCCAGCATGGGTAATTTTGGTTTTGTCTTAAATGTGATAGTACCATTTAGACTGAACCTCTTGATGGTCCTAAGAATACTAGTAGTTCACAGTCTGTGTCAGACCTTGTTACTACCCAAATACTCCTATAGAAATGTCCCATACCATGGTTACGCAAGTCTTTAGATTATTTGAAGAACAAGACGGTATAGCATTTCAGCGGCTCCAGTTCATGCACATATAATACCAATCAATATAATTTAGATTTAAACTGTTTACTTGCACCCTCAGAGACTATACTAGTCTATTTGACACTGTTGCCGCATATCGCTAGAATGACTAATGATGATCAGTCAATACACATCGTCTATTCAGGATACTTCTATACATACAACACTAACTCACAGGACAACGTGGATGCACGCACATACACCATGACACCCGAGGTGCAAGTGTCCTGTCACGATCTTGTCTGATCTTGTTAGGATCCTGAGGGCCTACTCTCGGGACGTTCTTACGAACTTCTTATCCTAAGAAGAATTCACAGACTTGCTATACGAATCTGTAAGATTGCCATACGATCGTAAGTACATTTCGAGAATAGTCCCCCTAGAACAGCACACATAACTATTATTGATGTGGATAGATTTTACATCGTGAATAGATTGGTTTGATTTGTTCAAGTGACCACCTACATTGTTCCAGAATTAGTTCATTGCAATCCATACCTATTACATTCAGTAGTGGGCGGGTGGCAGCAGTGATAGATGAGCGGACTTCATAACCAAATTCCACGAGATCAAACCCAGCCTCGGGAAATGGTATCATATCAATGTTCGCGGAAATTACATTTCGGAATCGTGATATCGTGCGCTGTCTGTACAGTCGAATTACAGTTACCATGTGGGGTTCATCAGTGCAGGCCTCATCCTCGAAACACAGACCAGTGTGCCTACAGTCGTCACATGACGGGTATACACAGCCATGCTATTTATATTTCACACGTGCACAACAATAGCATGGATGTGTGTTACGTGGGTATAATGGTCTGTGTGTTGAGGATGTACCAGGCTTGCTGCAACACTATTGTGATTATATTAACACTACACGTGTAATGGTATATTTCTTCCGTAAATCGACAAACCTTGGTGTGCGCCACATACTCTTAAAACATAGATTCCAAAACTAAATCAATAACAGTAATTAGTTTTACAATGCATGTCCAAATAGCTGTCTATCTTATAGTAAACGCATTCACTATAGCTAATCACATTTGCTTGGAACACGGATGCGCATACGTATATTAATTCATGATATCATGTTTTATGTTACAGCGGTGGAACTGGACTACTTCGGAACAACACTTGTGCCTTTACCGAGATTCATCCCTACGAAAACAAATTTTACTTTTCAAATTGGAGAACTTGCCAGACTAGAGTGTGCAGTGGATAATTTAAGTACAAAGAAGGTGCGTATATATACACATAGGTGATTTGACCTATGACCGTTAGTAGTATTGCTAAAATGTAATATAGAGCTATATTTGTAAGAATCCGAGCATCCACGCTCACCCATATTCTGCCCTCGATAAACAAGGATTGTTTACAAAACATGTACAATGCTGTGTTATAGTCACGTGGTCAGAATAGTACATTTTTATTGGTTCCAAGGCATAATCTGCCGTTGATAAACACGGATTGTTTTCAAAACACGCAATGTCATAGTCACATGGTGCCAATATCATAGTCACATGGTTAGAATAGTACGCTGTGATTGGTCCACGGCCTGACGGTTGAGAGACGGCAGAAACATAATTAGCTGACCGGCAGAAACATACACGTAGTTATCGATAACAGTTGCCCGTTGCACGACGCTCTTGTAGCGCTACAATAGTTGTAACTGGGCTCCCGCCACAATACAAAGCGTTGACGTTTAGTTACAATAGTCGTAGCCCATCATTTGGGTGGACGTAGAAATACTACAGTACGTAATGTAGGATCATTCTGTAGACTAGTACAATATGACTTTGGTGTTTGGGCCACTTTAGTGTTGGAGCAGCAAGTGTGCGTTTGATATATGCGCATATGTGATAACAACCACCCAAATAAGCTCGATATGTACAGTACATCAATAACCTCCAACGCTTACCATAATATTATGTAATTTTGTTCTAAAATAGCAATTAACCATGTGCATTACTAACACCATACATCTATAGATTCTGTATTTTTCTAAGCATTTCAAAACGTATGTTTTTTTGTGTGTATTTAGTTCCTCTAAAGCACGTAGTTCATCAGTTTACTCTTCCGATACATGGACATTGGCATACACAAATATATTTATAAAAGACAACTTTTTCGAATTAGATCATTGTAGAAAAATAAAATCGTTAATATTTAAACAGCTAATGACACAATTTGGACACCAACGCTTCGTATGGTTGTTTTTCGTGGCGGATCGTGTTAGATTAGGTGATAAAAACAGCGCCCAAGTAAATGTTATTAGGGTAAGTAAAGATTTGCTATGGTATGGGTCAGGGCACCGGATGATGCTTGAAGCGGTGAAAAATGATTTGATATTGATTACGAGGAGAAGATTGTCCATTTGAGATTAAGCCTTAGGGTTATGGAAATTACACTATTGTACGCTGGTTGCGAGGCCTATGTCTCCAATGCACTGTACTGTAGTTATACTCACCCAGTACTGCAGATGAGGTTTAGGTGCAGTGCGTGATTAATGATAAGTCTGGACATATATACAGTATATGTCATGTATTCCAAGTGAGACGGTTGATTGTATCTTTATATAAAATAGCCATATATCGTCTACCGAACCCATGTGTGTCCTACCAACAATGGTATACGTATATGTAGATTAGTTATCGAACAAGACCGCGGAAGCTGATATTATTGGGCATCATTAAACACTACTTCTGTTATTGATTATCATTTTAAGTTGGTACCACATAATTATATTGATTGGAATTAGCCAGTATGTAATACATTTGGGAAGTGTCGATCAGCTTCATTTGGATGCGCTATGATCGACTGTGGTGGATATGGTGGTGGTAAGGAGATATTCCTGGTAGTAGTAGTAGTAGTAGTAGTAGTAGTAGTAGTAGTAGTAGTAGGAGTAGTAGTAGTAGTAGTAGTAGTAGTAGT
>JAVCKZ010077053.1:0-13101 GCA_034780755.1 Lepetodrilus elevatus
AGAACGTGAATAGCTCATGCTATAGGTATCCTTAAGATAAAGTTAAGAACGTTTTTAGGCTAAGAAGATCGTAAGAACGTTTCGAGAATAGGGCCCCAGGTTTTGGGTGAGGATTGTTGGAATATAATAATGTGGGGTTTTTTACTTAGAAGTTAAAGTTTCTATTATTGATTCTACACGTCCTATCCATTGATATAAATGTTGGCTCTGGGTTTTTGTTTATTTAATGTTTCAAATTGTATAGTATTATTTATTTAATACACCAACTATTACATACAACATCAATATTTTCCAAAGTGTCTTTGACATTGCATTATGGTGTGTCAGTGTCACAATAGTCTAGGAAGGAAAAGTATCACTGGAGTGGTGAAATAATGTTGCTCCAGACACAGATTCTTGCACGGAATTTGTTTACTTGTGATATCTGATGACATTGTTGCACAATAGTGACACGTGTCTATGCTAGGCTTTACTAATAAATGGTAAAATGTACAGCATTTGACAAATCCTTATTAGAATCTTAAAAGAAAGTTATATTTATTATTGTTACGATGGATACCCTTGTTAGACGTTCAGGTCCTGACTATGTGCCAAGAGAGAGTGGAAGTAGCTCATATGTAAATACCCACTTGTAAAAATAAATATTGAAAGGCAAAATTTCTGGCAATTTTCATACCTACTTCCGGTCGCAGGTGCGTTTTTCTTGGCGCTGTCGTTGGAACGTCTGCCAAACTACGGTAAACTTCCACGACACATGGTCTTCACGTTTGAAATATGCTCGAGTATTTTTAGTGTCAATTTGCCAACAGGAAACAGTTGTCTGATGTTCTGAACTTGCAATAGTAAAGGTATAACACTGCCTGGCAAGTGCTGAGATAAAAGCTTCCAAATGTTAGTTTCCAAATTACCTCAATTATGTGATGAAGATAAATATTTTTTTAAATGTAGGTGGTTGGTTACTTGGATTTATCACCCAATACTAGATTCCACAGATGATCTCGCTTGTCTGGAGATCAAACAAATATCTCCTAAATTATATCAGTTTCAGTGTTGACTGTTTTACCGTTGTGATGTAATTTTAGCGTCATGACGTCACAAAGCAATTGCACATTGACTTACTTTTGCAGATCATGATGTACGGCTATGTTTGTACTAAAACTGTAATTCTTACTAAAACTGACCAGGGGTGTATGGTAGCGCAATGGTAGAACGTTGGGACTTGAAGCCAAAAACCCTGGGTTCAAATCCCATTCTGGGAACCTGGCATCAATGTTCATTAAAGTTATCTTTCTGACACGATATAATCATATTAATAGGATGCGCTGTCTGTAGAGTGGCTATTCAGATATAATCTTTGGTTTGTCAGTACCAACCGGTGCTCGCAGGTTTACTGCAACATTCAGTGCAATTGATGTTGCAGGTTTCCTCCTGCCCTAAACTGACAATATAAGTATCCTGAAAGCACGTCTAAATCCCAATTTAAAAAAAGTAAAACAAAACAAAGAAAGCATGGCATTCGCCTACTGAAAAGTTTGCCATTTCACCTGTTTATTGCATTATTATTATTATTATTTCACCTGTTTATTGCATTATTATTATTATTATTTCACCTGTTTATTGCCCTGGAATGCTACTGTGACACCTGTTTACTCCCAGAACGTGCCTATGGTGCCTGTTTATTCCATTGGGAGGTTGTCAGTGAAAGACAAATCGGTTGTCTCCGAGATCGCCAACTATGGCAGTATTGATTGTGCTAATTAATGAGAAAGTAGGGGATGACCATGTTGGTTCATTTTCAGATGCGATTGGTTCTTGTGGGCACAAAGATTAGCTGTGATTGGTCAATAGGTCGACAGGTCACACTATCGTCTGTTTCAGATTATTAAATGTATGTATTAATTTAGTATTGAGTACACATATATATATATATATATATCTCCACACAATAATACCATTGGACTCAAAATCCTATTAGCGTAATTCTCCTTCTCACTGCTGAATAAAATCAAAGTGTTCTATTTCTGCATGTGATCGGGGAAGTTAACTCGCCTTCAGCAGGGAGAGGGTTAATGATGTTGATGGTGAATATGAAAATAATCAACAGTTTTTATTTTTAGACGATGAATCAAAGTTGGATTAGGTATAAATTGAGTAAGTAAATTTGGAGATGCTCTGAATAGCTGTGCCTGTGCCTAACCCAGCAGGGAGAGGGTTAAACAAACTAACAACATAATGATGAAATAAAGGTGCAATAGTTTAAAATTGCAAACATATAATTAATTGATGTCATATGAGATATGTCATATACTCATTTGTACACATGTGTAAACATTAGAATAGTGGTGATTTATTGGTTTTGGTGGCAGATTATGGTGGAGGATTTCGCTGAGGTATTTCACACAATGAAGGCCAAGAACCAGGAGCATGCATTAAGCAGCATTTTCTTCAGTGAGAATCAATGACAGTAATCTTTACGATCACAGTGTTCAGTGCAAGTCCATCTGGGCAGAAACTGTGATTGTATCGGTTCACTTTGACAGGACCTGTGTTTGTCCTGACCAGATCCACCTTGAGCGGACGTGTGTTTGTCCTGACCAGATCCACCTTGACCGGACGTGTGTTTGTCCTGACCAGATCCACCTTGACCGGACGTGTGTTTGTCTTGATCATTTTCATCTTGGTAGGACATATGTGTTTGTCATGTTCTGATCCACATTGGCAGGACATGTGTGTGTCCTGCTCTAGTCCACCTTGGCAGGACATTTTGTCCTGATCAGCATCACAACGACAGGACACACACTTTCTATTGCATGCATCCGATTGTTAGGACATGTGTTTATCCTGACCAAATCCACTGTGGCAGGACATGTGTTCTGCCCTGCCATGATCCACCTGGTCAGGACATGTTTGTCCTGTTTGTCCTGATCAGAGTCACATTGACATGACACATGCTTTCTATCGCACAAATCCAATTTGTTAGGACATGTGTTTGCACTGCAAGGTTCAATTTGGCAGGACATGTGTTTGTCCTAACCAGTTTCATCTTGACGGAACGTGCGTTTCTCCTGCTCGAGTTCGTTCCGTAATTCTCCGTTAATGAAACAGAGTTTACTCGGTGCATGCATGTGTATATTAGGCTGACTATACTGGTGTGACCACCTTCCACTTGGCACACTTGCAGATCAATCATGGCTTGCTGAATATTGATTGGCACAAAAGGCGACAGGAAGGACAGAGGGAGAGAACGAAATGGGAGAGTAAATGCATCAAAAGGGGGTCGTAGTTGTGGGTCGGAACTGCCGCACGGTGTGCTATGGTGGCAGTACGAGGGGTTTAGCTAACATTTGGCTAATGAATGCTTTGGTAATTGCTAGGACTCAGTGAAGGCGTCCCTCACCTGATTGCAGTCGGCTCTGGTTATATACATGCATGCCACGGGTAGGGGAGGGTTTCCTATTTACTGGAAGAGCAGTTTGAAGATTCATCCTGTTTGCCAATCCCCTCTCATTGTGTATGTTTATGTCTTGTGAAGTATCTTATTTGTATGTTTTATTATCACAAGAATAAATATTGTTTAATTTTTTTTTAATAATTAAACATTACGGTATGTAAATTAAGGTTACTTGCAGGAAATCAGCCTTTTGGCATATGTTGCTAATGAATGAACAGTTTGGGTTTTTTTACATCAAGAATTTACATTTCATGTTCCACTTTATTATCAACTCTTCACCATTAGCCAATAATATTATGTTTAATTTCAATGTTGAACGCACCCATTTGAATAGGGCACACATATCCATTGACCATGAATAATATAGCGCTATGAGCAAGTTTTCGAGCGTGGATTTGGCGCAGTATAAATGTTCACATTAATTTTTCATTATTTATATTAGTAAGAATTATTTTCACCATGTATATAATGGAAATATTCAGTGTACAATTGACACAATGCTATTTGAGTGTCAGTTCACTATGGCACATTAATTTATCATGAATCGCAAGATATATCTAGAAGCGTGTTGTATTTTTTCTTTCAAAGATCGAGGTCAGATAATTGTGATATTGCCTTAATTGATCCTGGAACATCAATATCTTCAAATACCAGGACCGGTGACCTTTGCATGGAGGAATTCACAGAAATCAGATCCAAGTTTGAGTGGTATAAAAGTGAGCAGAGAACATAAGATTGAGGAATGATAAGAAATATATTTCTGCGTTTGTGCAGTCTATGCCAACTGGTGATCATTTGAAGCAGGAGTGTTCTGTGCTCATGCCTAGTAATAACTATTGTTTGATAGCTCTCTGGATTGGTGCATGGCTATGCTCATCCCTATGCATTGGGTCCGGTGCTTCCATGCATCCCTATGCATTGGATCCAGTGTTAACATGCGTCCCTATGCATTGGGTCTGGTTCTTCTGCATGTCCCTATGCATTGGATCCAGTGTTAACATGTGTCCCTATGCATTGTCTGGTACTTCTGTTTGTCCCTATGCATTGGATCCAGTGCTAACGTGTGTCCCTATGCATTGGGTCTGGTTCTTATGAATGTCCCTATGCATTGGATCCAGTGTTAACGTGTGTCCCTATGCATTGGATCTGGTACTTCTGTTTGTCCCTATGCATTGGATCCAGTGTTAACGTGTGTCCCTATGCATTGTGTCTGGTACTTCTGTTTGTCCCTATGCATTGGGTCCAGTATTAACGTGTGTCCCTATGCATTGGGTCTAGTACTTCTGTTTGTCCCTATGCATTGGATCCAGTATTAACGTGTGTCCCTATGCATTGGGTCTGGTACTTCTGTTTGTCCCTATGCATTGGGTCCGGTGCGTCTGTGTGTCTCTTTGCTTTGGGTCTGGTTCTTCTGCATGTCCCTATGCATTGGGTCCGGTGCATCTGTGTGTCCCTATGCATTGAGTATGGTTCTTCTGCATGTCTCTATGCATTGGGCCTGGTACTTCTGTTTGTCCCTATATGGGTCCAGTGTTAACGTGTGTCCCTATGCATTGGGTCCGGTGCTTCTGTGTACAGAGCTGTGGTCGGACCCAATCACATCAGGCAAATATGCAGATAGACATGGATTAGATTGACCATTGCTGTCTGCCTCTGATTGATTGCCCTGCAATTGAGTCAGCAGGTGCCCCCTCATTATAACAGGCTTAATTCCATGAAACAACTTTGTAAGACATTGTCCTCACTATAAGACGGCTGAAGTCCAAGATACACCTTGTATAGGACTTGTACGATTTGTTGGACTTACTTTAACCCTCTTAACCCTCTCCCTGCTGAAGACAACCATTGATGCCCTAATCCAGCAGGAAGAGGGTTAAATGAATGTGTACAAGTGGCAGCCCAAAAAAGTATTATTTTTAATTTTGGAAAAATATTAGCGAATCTATCTACCGTATTTCTTGTCAAACTTGCACCAGTTGGTTATTGGTTACTGAATACAATTTTTTTTTGCGTGGGATAGACTTTGATTTATTTCAAAGGTCAATTTTATCTGGATGGCATGTTAACACCGGATCCAATGCATGAGATTCATCAGTTTCCATATTCCAAGATAATTTGTCTAATATCAACCTCTGTGAAATTCTAGCTTCAGAATAAATTTGCTAACATTCATGCAATTATGGATATATCCTTTTCAAACATTGTGAATATTAATGCAGTAAATTATATTTTCAAGTAAAGTTAATGTTAAACAAAAGTTTGAATAGTTTCAATAAAATCTCCATAACCTTTTGTATCTATGATAATGTTATTCAACTGCGGTGCCAAGAAAACAATAAACTTGGAATCAGTATTGCTATCAGGGTAAATATGGATAGATATTAATTCAATGCTACTCAATCCAATATGTAAAGAGACAGTTGGGTCTCCCATCTGAATACAATAGTGTCTCAATAATACTCTTTGATGTATCATATGTGTTTTAACGTTTAATTTTATCTCGAATTGGCACGAACCCAGACATATCGGTAATGCTGGGATGTTTGATATTTTCTACTTCGTTGCGCCCATAATTATTCCAGAAGGTTGAATCATTTTGAAACTGAAATTGCCGTGGTTATTTTGTACAGGAAGCTCCCGTACTTGAAGTAAACATAGAGCGGGTGTACTGGGTGGCGATTTGACGTCAATTTCAGCTAGTTATACGTAAATTGGTTTCCTGTGACAGACGAGTTTGAACCGTTCCCAAATTGAGCGCAAACCGTTTAGTAGAGATAACAGGATGTTCACTGTGGACTGCAAAGAAAACTCTTTGTGACGTGACGATTCACACCAGTATTTATATATGTACCTGCAATTGTCATCAATCTGGTATTTCACCTCTGATATCTGACCTGTGACATTATCTCTGACCTATGACATGATCTCTGACCTGTGACATGATCTCTGACCTGTGACATGATCTCTGACATGCTATTAAGTCAGGTTTCAAAATAAATGGAATTAAAGACAAATAAGAACATATTTCTTTAAATTGTTTTCCCAAAGAATAACTGGTTATATTACAGTATTGTACCGTCTTAATTATTCATTTATGAATCATGTAATAATGATATGATTGATAATGTTTTTCTTTAAATGCACCATGCAAGTTATAACAATGCATTACTTGTTCTTCTTTGTACTTTCACAATGCAGTAACTGTTAGATTTAACTCCAACACTGGTACTTAACCCCCTCCCTGCTGGAGGCAACTATAAATGCCCTAAAGAACAGTGCTTCTGCCTAATCCAGCAAGGAGAGGGTTAAACCAATTTTTATTTTCTCTCACTAAATTCAATGGGTCCTTGTTTTTCCCTCCTGCTTATCATCAAAATGTCACTTGTTCTTTCAAGTGCATTACAACGATCGATTTTTTTATTAGTGATATTTTTTTTCAAACTTTGTGAATATTTACTAGTATGCAACTTGTATACTAAGCGGATTTTTCAAAGGTTACTGTATTGGTAGAAATTCAATTTTACTAAAAATTATTGTCATCATTTCAGAATTAATTAAATGTTGGTCAAGTATACTTTAAAATGACGTTGTTTTAATGTATTGCTCATCCAATAATGACCAATGACGTTTTAAAGTATTCTAATAATACATGGACCTTTAGGGTAAAACAATATAAAAAAACAACATTTGTTTTTACATTCATGAATGTCAGTATGATAAGTTGATAGTAATTTTCTTGTCATGTTATTCTTGAGTGCTATGCTGTTACAGTTATGCGTAGAAATATTTATATTCTTACCAGGTAAAAGTGCTATTATGTATTTTTTACCAAATTTATATTTAGTAATTGTTTCCATTGTTTTGATGTCAGATACAATGTCATACACAATCAAATGACAATCCTTTTCTCGACAGTGTCAGTAATCCATCATGCATTAATGTTGACACTTAACATGACATGAAAGAGACTACTTTCCATGCGACTCTGTAGGGTTGCAATCTTGCATTTACAATAGTTTCCATACCACTTAGTTTTGTCATTTTAACATTAGAATAATGCCATCAAGCCGTGATGTAAATGAACTAATCTTGAAAGTGGATCTAAACTACAATTGTTAATAATGTTAAATAAAATTATTTGGTAGCAATTTACATATATTAATTAAAATGCAATCCATGTTTATCCCTCGCTACTGTTTTCTTTCATTCTAACATTTTATTCCACACTTTTAAATCCACAATGTAGAAATTACCAATATCAGTAACTGATCATCATTATTACGAGTCCATAACCTACTATTTTCAAAATCACTATTAGTATTTGTTAGAAAAACATGATAGATTCATCAGTTTCGGTAAGGCTACAACACTACTACAATAGCATTGATCGGGCAAGCCTCGACTACATTGATATATGTCTGGTATTGTCAATTACAGTTGAGTGTATGTCAATTAACGACGACTTGTTGAGACATACCTCCAGGCCTGACAGTGATCTTGTTTGCCGCCAATGAATTGGGTCCAATTACCTGCATTTCTACTAATGGTCTACGGATCCACCTCATGTACATTGCTGTCAATCAATTGGGGGGGTTTCCTCGTCTATTACCTGTGCTCGTAGTTTTCATTCATTATCTTCAATTCGGACTGTGTAACTTTAATGTCTTTGACACATGTCATTGACAGTTTTCATTTTCATTTTCATTGATGCATTTTTTGTAGCAATTTCTCAGATAAAAGTCAAATAACCTCCTTACATGATTTATCAATAAGTGAGATTTATATCATATTTATTATTTAATACATTTTCATTAAATCGTTTGAAATTGGAAGCATTATTTGGAGTAATACCTATATATCTATATTCTGTCTATAGATTAACACCTATCTCATCCAGCAACATCTGTGTCATCCTCTGTATTAACACCTATCTTGTCCTTATACATTTTAACACCTATCTTGTCCTTCCATATAGTAACACCTACCTTGTCCTGTATTACATAATACTACATATATTATCCTGTCTATGTATTAAAACCCATCTTATCCTATATTCATTAACACTGTATATTATCCCTTCAATGTATTAAAACCTATCTTAGCCTGTATTTATTAACACCTATTATATCAGTCTATGTATTAGTATGAATACTTATATTGACCTGCCTACCTATTAAACGCTATCTTGTCCTGTATTTATTAACACCTATCTCAGTCTATGCATTAGTACCTATCTTGTCTTGTATGTATTAACACCTATCTCAGTCTATGCATTAGTACCTATCTTGTCCTGTATGTATTAACACCTATCTCAGTCTATGCATTAGTACCTATATTGACCTATTTATTAACACCCATCTTGTCCTGTCTGTTCATTAACACCTATGTCATAATTTGTATTAACACCTATCTCATCCTATGTATTAACACCTACCTCATCCTGTCTATTTATTACCACCTATCTCGTCCAGTCTGTCTATTAACACCTATCTCATCCTGTCTATTTATTACCACCTATCTCGTCCAGTATGTCTATTAACACCTATCTCTACTCCGTCAATCAGAGCAGGGTGTCTTGGGGCCATGGCAGTCAAATAGGTCAACAATGTCAGCTACGGAACCCGCTAATGATGTAGATTCTTTTCAACAGGAGCCGCCAGTGTCTCACGGTCAAGCACTGTAACCAAGTGAGATCTATGACCGGCATTTAAACCAATCTCGTCCCCGAGGAACCATGGCTTCCGGAGTTGGTCAGCGCTTAGATCGAGACCCGTTTATGTCGTGCTTCTGCATGAAGATGTTGGTCAAAACTCCAGTTGAAGAATCCGAGACGTGGCCATTGTATATCCGATCAATTAGCACATTTACATTAGCGCGTGTCTACATCGGGGGTCTGGTCTATAAATGGGAGTTTGTCGGTCAGCGTGCACAAGACCTGCCTGAACAAAATGCTCTCTGTAAGGTATTGGTCTAGCTCTACTGAAGCAAACAAATTGGATTTTGTATGTGGCATTGATTTCGACGAGACGGTGCAGGACACAGTTTGCCGTGGTTCAGGTCTGGAGATGAGTGGGGCAGTAGTAGGAAAGTAGTATGACAGCCAGGGTTGTAGATTTGTAGAGCAGTGGTAGGAAAGTAGTATGACAGCCAGGGTTGTAGATTTGTAGAGCAGTGGTAGGAAAGTAGTATGAGAGCCAGGGTTGTAGATTTGTAGAGCAGTAGTAGGAAAGTAGTATGACAGTTAGGATTGGAGATTAGTAGAGCAGTGGTAGGACCAGGCCAAGATTTGAACTCAGGATTTTTGGCTCCCAAGTCCGAATGTTTTATCACTACGCTACTACCCACCCCGGTACTATAATGATTTAGGTTTTGTGGCATTTTCTATAGTATTTTGTCGCAAAAGGGTGAGATTCCTGAAGTGACGTTAAACTCCATAATCACTTACCATAGTATTTCAGTGATGTGTTGAGGATCTGGTTAGGTAGGAGGAAAACCTGCAATAACTACCGGGTAGGCATTTTAGTAAGACTGACAGTTTATATGGATATGTCTAGTTCAGATTAGATTACTACTTTATGCTGTGTATAAAAACATTGAATCTCAAGATTTAGTTCTTCACAGTAGAAATGTCACTGACGATCTTGGGCTAGGCTAAAACTACGAAACTTTCAATTTTGTTGTGGGTTCGAACTCAGAACTTTCACTTTTGTTGTCTAACGCTTATGACATCAGTGTATTGATTCTCCTGACCAAGTCTATTATCTATTCATATAAATATTGCATGCATTGTTTTGGACTATTTATTGCCGAATTGGTTACATGCCACAATTCTGAGAAAACCGTTCATAAACCAATGATGGCAGGAATTAGCAATCATATATTCCTAATCGCTTTTGTCCTTATGTAAGGCAGACATGCACCCAATGTCTGGAGAAGGAGAAGTCGATAACCAGCTATCGTGATGTCAGGAAAAATTATCATGGACCCGCTACGTTTAACGTAAGAAGGCAGAAAGAGTGGCTAGACAGCCATTATTGCCAACAAATTCTGTATCTACTAAAACTGTTTACCAAATTAAATGAATAATTGGGATTTAAGTTAATTATCCCAGAGAATAGTTAGGATTTAAGTTAATTATCCCAGAGAATAGTTAGGATTTAATTTAACAATTATTGTGGAGAACTTGGGATTTATGTTAACTGTCCTGTAAAACAGTTTGGATTTATTTTGGGTTACCCTATGTTGCCAATTGGATTTTAAATGTTCTACTCGATGTATACAGATAGATATAAAAGGCATAACAGAAATGTATATCATGTTTTAAATTTATGTATTATCCGTGAAAATAAACACTGCCAATGAACACTTCAAAATTGTAATGTTTATGTTTTTCAGGAAAGGTATAACTGTAAGCTGATTGTAAGGTATGCATGTCAGTAAATTCCATATTTATATCCGGCTGGTTTATAGTCACAACAACAGATGTCACCATAAATTAGCAATACTGGAATAATATTTTGATTAAATTAGAACTCAGGATATGTGTGGATTTTAACAATGATAAAATATAACATAACATGTAATCAATAGTTTATCGACAAGCATACCACCGGATCTCATTTCACTTTTACCATGTTTTTGTGACAGATGAGGTGATACATTAAATTGTAATGCTTGAGTGCATAAACAGATCTGGAGAATTTGTAATAATGTTGCGCAATAACATCTATTTTTTATATTGATCATGAAAATCTCAACCCAACAGGCATGAAATTAAACGCAAACCTGTGTCATTTATATCAAACATTTGTAATTGCAAACAATTCCATGGTAAAACTTTTATTTAAATTTATTTTTATTTAAATTTTACGTTGATAGTTAAAGTACAGTGAACCCTCAATATAGCAACCTTATTCTGCGGAGTTAGGTGGTGTTCCATTGACAGTCTTGGAAGCACATTCTGGATAGGGGGCTGCTAATTTCTAGCTGTTCTATCTGTACTTTCTGTCCGTGTGCAGTTACCAAGGATCAACACCGCACAGTGTAACTGTGCATGCGTCGGACAGAAAGTACAGACAGAACAGCTAGAAAGGAGCAGCCCCGTAGATACATATATGCAAAATTTATGGTTTTATTTAAATCAAACTTACCAATGCACATTATTAACTGAGCCATGTGATAAGGGATATAATGTTATTTTTTAATTATTACTATTATTATTATCATAATAATAATAAGTAGCTTTATATATACAAGTGCAACCAAGCACCAGATATATTTATCTTCCATCACGTTCAATTTTGTAGGTTTGTTACTGCCCTATCGACACGAGTCTGAATTTTGGCCAGGCCAACAAACTGATCAAGGATCTCCGCCCTCTACACCTAGTCGTAGCAGAGAGCTACATCACGCCACCCACCATGGCGCCACAACGCACTGACCTCACAATATCATGGGTGAGTTGTATCACTGACCTCACAATACTATAATGTAGGTCAATTTGAAAGAAATACTGGAAATAGTGTATGAAATATTAGATTGAATATGCACGGTTGAGTGGTACAGTGATATTATTTTCAGGAGCCATCTCCACTGACGTACAAGAGAGCAGAGATCATCTCACTTCCTGTCAAGAGACAGTTTGAGAGTATACAGCTGGACCCAGAGGTCAGTGGGAATAGTTTATTATATCAAACTAGTAAATTAATTATTTCTCTTAACTTTGTTTTGCAAATAATTGGGGAGGGAAATGTGTGGGGTCCCTTTAACAGCTCCCTTGACTCACCAGCTTGGTGTGAATACAGACAGACTTATGAGTACTACAATGTCTGGTATGTGCAGGTTGCTGAAACTCTGGACCCCATTGAAGTGAAACCAGGTACAGCTGTCTCCATGGTAACTGCAGCCTTGGTTGTCAGGGACAACCACTACATTTTAAAGGTGTGATTCATGTTTTTTATGAATACATTTGCCATTTGGTGTTTAATGTTCTAAATCAAGTATATGATTTATACAATTTTGATGTGTATATGCATTGTTAATACAACATGAATATTGGTATTTTCCTTCACAATTAATACAATTAAAAAATGAAGATATTTGACTGTTCTCAAATTAATATTGTAATTGTGTGTTTTGCAGCCACTACCAAAGGAAGTTACGACTGGAGATAAACGTAAATTAGATGGATCGAAGGCTCAGCCCAAGTCATATATGTTCGGGTCTCCAAACATTCAGTCTTTCGTAGATGCCCTCGGAAAGGTAAAGCCTCACTGAAAAAAAAAATCAATATTGGGAACATTGACAAATTTTAAGTTCAATTCTACTACTGTGTTTGTAGTTTATTTTCTCAATTGTCTAGAAGAGCAGCAGGAACGTGTGAATGTGCGTATGTCGGCTACTCTCTCTAGTGTATGTTTGTACATCTGTGTTGCAGACAGGGGTGTCCTGTATAAAGGTAGAAGAGTCTGACAACGGAACAATCATACACCTGGTACGTGCCACACATCTTACTCAGACTAACTATCTTTATTTAATAGTTGGTAAAATATTAACTTATTTTGATGTTGCTAGCACAGGGGCGTGGAAAGCGGATACTGGCAGAACTCAGTTCAAAACCACTCAATATTAATTTTATATTCAAAATAATA
>JAVCKZ010077064.1:0-13100 GCA_034780755.1 Lepetodrilus elevatus
CCGTACTTTATATAAAGCCCTATTTGCTTCCCCTGTAGCTATAGGGTGCCAGAATAGATAGCAAAATAGTAAACGGGCATCTTATAGCTACGCCAGATGATGGAAATCCCAGTGTACATACAGTAACCTGGAAGGGGTGATTATGAATGGAAATCTTTCAAATATAAGCTTGAAGGATGTGGCTTCGTAATTTGCAATTACCACCAAAAGTCAGATTCAAACCCCAGCCCATTGATATTCGTGAAAGTTACCTCTCTCAAGCAACCTATGATCAGATACTAAGCTGTGCCTCCTGTACAACACAGTTATCTGCCTTGGTTCATGAGTACCGGCGGATGCTCGCTTGGTTTACTGCAACACTATATTCGCGTTGTGTTGATCCTCAGTGGTGACATCTATGACCCAGGCTCAATTCCTGGCAATATGATTGGCTCATGTGCATAACCCTAACGATGTTGGCCAATCAAATTGCCAGGAATCAATCCCACCATCATCGAACAGTTTACTTTGTGACCAAGGGAAAACAAATTTAAAATTCAGTAATTATTCTTTTATTTCAACATATTGTTGGTAAATACAACATGACAAAACAAAAGGATGTTAGCCAGGAAGTCGAGCAGTGGTCCTGGCTTGCGTACCATGGACAGGTAATGTGGAACATACAAACGTGATATCTACGGATTCCAGAACAAGTGGAAAATTCCAATTGTTTCCAACCAGTAAAGTGGATAAATCCAGAAATGTACGAAATATCTGTAAATTCCTCATTTTAACAATAGAAATCTTAAGAAATCTATAGTTTACATGTATTTACAAAAGAAAACCTAGTGTTAAACATTTCACCATACATTAAAAACACTGGTTGAAAATGAATTGATCTAAATTCTTGGTTACTACCTAGTATGAGTATATTTTATTATTTTAAAATTAAGTGGGAAAACATGAAATTAAAGGTTAACTAACCTTCAACTAAATGCACTAATACTGTGGTTTGAACTGATGTGAATGCATAATAATTTGGCATAATATTCATGCTTTATGTGATTGTCACACAGATGGAAGTCAATATTAAACAGTTACAGTAATGTGGACCTCATAGTACACAAATCCTTTGTGTCACAATAAGTTAACAATATTTGTTCATAATATTTATGCTAGTCTGGAAAAACACTTTAATCTGAGTGTATACAATGTTATCAATGGAAAACTTGAAGAAAAATCCTTTAACTTAACTTAAAACAACCAAAACAATTATTGCAATTTGTTTAAAACATTTAAAACTTTGAGATAAAATATGAATCTACAAATAATGACATTGGTACTGATACGAATGGTATGAACTATAAATTGATTATTAACAATCATCATAATCTTTTGAACACATAAATAAGTCTTTAACAAAGACCCGCTAAGAACAAAGCTACACAATGGAACTTGATAAATAAATGTCTATGTTATAAACAGTTACTGAAGTACATTGCATGGCGAGACTTATCAATGAATGGATGTACGGGGCATACAAAGAAATGATCCAATGGTACAAGTGCATGATACAAATACCCCGGGGACAAGAATGCCAAAGGTACAAGTGCACGATACAAATATCCAGAAACAAGGAACATTTCAATGAATTAACTTTTTGCTAAATAAATTAGCCAATGTTCAATAGGGATTTTTTTGTTTCCGCTGGCAGATAAAGGATTAACTACCAGTTATTTAATTTGGCTTACATAACAATTGAAAATGAATACAGAAAAGGACATGTGCTGTATTGAATGTTTGACTATTTGTGTTGTAACTTATTCTGCTAGATTTTCAATAACCTGTATGAAAGCCATTCAGCGCTGGGGCTTGTACTGATTATTGTGGACATCTGATCTAATCAACATCTGAGGTATTTAGCTTCATTTGCCCAGCAACATAAAACCAGATTCAGTGTCCATGCTTACCAGACCATTCCTAAAGCAACTAGATCCTACATAACAAACCTACCCATCTGGTTTCAAGTCACGTGAGCCAGAAAACAATGCCTACGAACACAGGTCAAAACCGTTGCATAGTTCAAGGGAGCGTTGCCATCTTTACTTAGTTATTCTTACAACACCTTGATGCTGTATCAAGTAGAGAGAACACAGCATAAACTACAGTCATTACATATTACAATTAGTCGCTAATAACAGTAATGGCCCTCCCCCCAAATATTTTACCGGGAAAATGGCACAATGAAATGAACACGTTACAATAACAAAATGACAATGATGTACATGAGACAGTAGTTGTTGATAACAAAGCAGGAATGACATGCAATATTAACCCCTTTTGTCGTAATACCATAAATACAGAATTCAACATTGCTGAAATGATCTTTAGACATTTTGGTTCTATAATACCACCAGATTGGACATGGGATGTGTGGGAGCCAGAGCACTTCTGGGGTTAAATGTCTGTGGTTTTCAAAGGGTTAAAGCAATACAAAAGAACACACACACACACAGCCTCTCCAATTAGCTCATATTGTATTGTATTATTTATACATTTGTACAGAATCTCAGTTAGGAAACTGGCAGTGACTAACATAATATACACTGGTAAACTAAAAGGGAACTGTTTCTGACTGCAGAGATATACATATATAACAAAGGGATGGACATTCTGTGTTTCCCAGAAAATACCATTACACCCCTACCTGTGGTTAGAATCTAAATACGATCAGAATTAACAAAGGCGATATATCCATGTTGGATAAGCAACCCTATCATACGTCTCCATCTGTCTACTACTGTTGACCCTCTCCATGCTGAAGGCAATCGGAGATGTCCTAAAGAGCAGTATCTGTGCCTAATCCAGCAGGGAGAGGGTTAATGCTCATCAGATCCACCGGTCGTGTGCGGCCAAACCCATTACATATTACTATGATCACTGATAATATTGTAATCTTGTGAGTAATTTAGTGGAGAAGTTGGAACAATATTAATTATGCTCCAAAATGACAATTCAGGTTTTAAAGCATCTTTGTATTCATGGGAATCAAATTTTGATCATTAATGTAAAACCACGTTCACTTTTTGATTGTTTGATCTTCATAAAAATAATAATGTAAATTAGAGAGATACAAAACAATGTATTAACTTAACAAATTGGCATATAAGACCAGCTTCATAAAAACATGTGCATTAATATTTAAAAATGCAAAAACAACAATAATTCAATTAATAATGGACATTTTTGATAATCTTACAAAGTATTGTACCACTAATGTATATTTTAATTCAATTCACAATAACAAGATACAATTGAATGTTGAATGATGGTCCTTTTTTAAACTTGTAAAGATAATATATAAAATAATAACCAACAAGGATGATTGAGAGCGTATGACCATGAATATGTTAAAATGCCATTTTACAACCAATAGTGACCTTCATAACATCTGTAATATGACAAATCACTTTTCATTGGACAATACAAGCAGCTGCATAGCAAGGCACTTTAACTGAAGCCCAGTTACAGATTTCAATGCAAACATGTATAAAGTTGTATTCTAGTCTTGACTGAAAACTGGTGTAGTGTATTGCATTGATCAATGTCTGTAGTCAGGTGGTTTTCCTACTAAACAATTGACATACTGTATCGTAACACACATGCAGATTCAACATGTGCGTGCATTTCCTCCATCCCTGGGCCATCTTTTGGAACAGTTTTCTAAAACAGTCCCTGTTGATATCTAGAAAGGGAAGTCCACTACAGTGAGTGAGTGAATATGGAGTTCAACGTCGCTGCAGGAATTGTTCACCCATTAGCGACGATAGTCCACTACAGCAGTCATGAATTGACTATAGACACAAGTGACAATCACATTCAATAACTGAAGCAAATAACTAAACTTCATGTCCAAAATTTCTGTATTATTAATTCCAACTTGAATTGCTTACTTTGCCTTTAAAAACCCGAAGTCATGTACATGGGTCACAATTTGTGTATAAGGCATGCATGGCTTCAGCCCTATGACAAGATTTAAGGCTAATATTGGGCAACACACATTCACCACTGGCACATGGAATGTAGTGTACGATCACAACACTGAACTGAGTTGGCCAGTTGTTTAGGAGGATCCACAACCTTGCAAGATCCATATGATGGCAATGTCCACAACCATGACTGCAAGATCTACAACCATGACTGCAAGATCTACAACCATGACTGCAAGATCTACACCCATGACTTCAAGATTTGCAATCATGACTGCAAGATTTGCAACCATGACTGCAAGATCTACAACCATGACTGCAAGATCTACACTCATGACTGCAAGATCCACAACCATTATCCACAGCCATGACTGCAAGATCCACAATCATGACTGCAAGGTCTATAATCATGACTGCAAGATTTGCAACCATGACTGAAAATCCACAATCAGGACTGCAAGATTTGCAACTATGACTGCAATATATACAACCATGACTGAACTATCTACAACCATGACTGAAAGTTTTATAATCATGACTGAAATTTCTACAACCATAACTGCAATATCTACAATCATGACTGCCAGATCTACAATCATGACTGAAAGAACCACAATTGTGACTGCACATCACAGGATAAAGGGTTAACTCCTATGGCCAAATGGAAGGCCAAATGTTAAAAGTTTGTTAATAACCGTGATCATAAGGTGTGTGAATACCATTCAACAATTCAAATTTATACTAAAACATTTGATAAACATGAAATATAAACTGGATTGAGAGGAGTTATCACAACATAAATAGTGAGGTTTCGGAGGTGAACACAAGTTTAAAATACTGTGGTACATTTCAACATGGAATCGCACAAATAAATCAGAAACACATCAGATCATATTCTTACAGCTAAAGCATCAAGCTCTCAATCTTTTGGTATGGAATAATCTAGAATAGCTGACAAATGTACAAAATAGAAACACTGCTTAGCGTATAAATTAAGGAATTATTGTTTTCCAATCTGTTCCGATGTTTGTCCTTCACTGGCCAGCAATAGGTCACATAGTCAAAGAGTTCTGTCCACAAGGCGTTGCATGAGATAATGTCCATCGTACCAAACTGCATGGTAATGTATGACAGTATGTACAAGCATCAGTTGCTCTTCATGATTACACATTTCCAGCTCACTTCAGTTTCAGAAACTTGACTTGCATATGCATAAACCAATGTTTCAATGGCAACTTTCGAATCATCAGGAAACTGGTTTTGACCATACAGATCTATCCTCCGGAATAGCATAATTGATACCAACGATAAATTAGGGTTAACCATAATTGTGTACATGTTACAACACTGGCAATAATCATTATTAACATAGTTAACCCTTTTGTACGGGAAGTAATTTAGTTTATTTCATATATTTCATGAAATTCAGTCACTTGGCATACAATTGAATCTAAAATACCCGGATCTAATGGATTTAAAACATTTCCTTCTCTCTTCTCCGATGGATAAAATAATGTTCAGTCGTGTCATTTATATATTTCCCCGATGCAATACATAAGTCTTTGGCGCAATAATGTATGTGTCGCGATGACGTATCCTCATCAAGTCGTTCAATGAGTTCAGTCACTCTGCACCATGGCCCTGGGGATCACATGACCACGACGTCACATGACCGCGACATCACATGACTGCGACATCACGTTGGCAGCTCAGAGTCCAGCAGTCTGCGACTAGGATCGTTCAGACTCGGCGAGTCCTGCATCTCTAACGACGCCAAGTCGTACATGTACATCTTTGGCGGCGTATGGATATCCACGGTGGAGTCCGGCGTAGCGTCTTCCTCCGTGATCTCGGGGCGTGATTCAGCTTCGTAGCCACTGTCTCCGTTGTACTCCGTGCTGGTTTGGTGAGCTGAGTCATCCGGAGATCTCTGAGACCTCGCTTCCTCAGGATGCTTCTAATTTAGATAAACAAAGGACATTCCAATGAACAACTACACATACAGGGAAACAGAGACTTCTGGATTTTAAAAAAGTCCCAAACATCAGATACCTGGGCCCTGTTCCACAGAACGATCGCAATGCTACAAGCCAGTTTGTTTTACGACACCCATACGCTACAAGAGACATAACTTTCAGATGTTAACATTAAACTACAATTCTCGTAGTGCTATAATCATTCTGGGTAGCAGGGCCTAGGCATAAAGAGTTACAATATTACAGTATTAATATGGTATACATTTCTCATTTTTTGCATATAATTGATGCACGTCTATTGTCATAGACTAGCCTAGAGATACGTGGAAGACAAGAGCTATTGATGTTTCCTAGCTTTCTGAGATTTACATTTAGTTTTAATCCAAGAGATTGAATGTTTTCTCCAGCATAGAACTTGCCACTCTAACCACAGCACAGTGAACTGTGGCTTTACGTAATGAAAAACACGAAATTATGACCAAAAAGCATTTGATATTCAAACTGATCAAAAAGTGCTGAATTGCAACAAAAGTATAAAATATATGATAATATCGCTCAACAGATTCGGTATTTCCCTACGAAATAAAAAAGCATGTAACAATATTTGACAACAAAATGCATGTGCAGGGAAATTAAACGTGCAAGAAAGAATCGAACACAATGCAGTTATCCACTGTCAGTCAGTACAATACATCACAAACACTGTTAACTCCATTCTACGCTGTACTGATATCTAGTAAGTTGTGATTATGTCTCCCAATGGTGCACAAAGTACAGAACCCGACAGCCACAGAATACATCGTAGCTATAGTGCCAAATACTAGTATATAGGTCTATAGTGCCACATATCATATAGGTCTATAGTGCCAGATAGTGTATATATAGGTCTATAGTGCATATTGGTAAATACTACTGATATAGATATACTATGGAATAGAAATAGAAACAGACACCTTTGCTTATCACACAATATTTCTGAAATAGATATAATCAGGAATGTCTTTTAAAAACACAATCAATTTGAGCTACCGTATAGGCCTGGAATCTCCATCACAAACATATTTCATAATGAGTCAGGGTTACCCCATCACCAGTCCAAAGTACAAAAGGGTTTTATTATTCATGGGATACTTGCCACCTGAGATGTATTAGCGGGGATATTAGCGGGGATTAAGTACGCACATATTCCATGTATTTTCTTAATTGTCGCCTTCTGATATTGGTTAAAATCCTGTGCTAACCTTTCGCCAATGTCTTCCTAAACGCGTCTTTTGGAAATTCCACACCAAATATTGTAATATATGTAAATTTTTCTCTTTTTTGGGGGGGAAAAGGATGAAAGTTTTAAAAAATACTTTTTTAGTTAATTACTAGTATCTATTTTTATCTCAAAACTGGAAAAGAATTGTGTCCCCTGAATATCAAAACTGGAAAAGAATCATCTCCCCTGAACAATCTAGGCATTCAAATTCCAGCACGTGATCATACAAACCTCGGTGCTACTAGGTGAGGTACTATTTTCCTCGATATCTTCATCATTCTCATCAGGAATGCTCAACAAAAGAGGGGAGTTGAAAAACGTAATATCACCCTATAAGGAAACAGAGTTAACAAAATGGATTATAAAACATGCACAATGTCATATTGGGGTCATGCACATCCGGCCAATCAGCAGTGAGAGTATTAGCGGAAGCGATGTCAGTTGGCGAGTGAGTGTCGAGCTGCTGCACATGGAAAGCTGACTAATGAAAATGTTCACAAGATCGAAAAAAATAATTCAATTTTTGTTTTCAATTAAATTGAGAAAAATTCACACACAAAAATGTAGTAGATCCCCCAAAAAATCACCAATGTATATTCTGTATATCTCACAGATTACTGTAATTGTTTTTTAAATTTTTTTATTTTATTTTCAAATACGAAGAAATTAATAATTTTGTAATTATCATTACTGTTTGTAATTAAAGACAAGATACTGAGCATACCAGATGCAGGACAAGACACACATGGGACTATATATACCAAACAAATACTATATGTCAAAGATTGAATGCATTCAAATATGCTTAAGAAACATTTGGCATGGTATCAATGAATTAAGAAACAAAAGCATGCTTTAGTTTAAACCATGGCTTGATAATTTGCAAAAGGTAAGCAACAGATTAAGAAAAACATTTTAGCAATAAAGCACATTTAAAATTGCTTACATATATCAAAAAACAATATGCAACTATATTCAGCAAATAACTAATAGACAATAGTGTATTATCCACAATCTATAGTGTATTGCTTTTATTTGGAAGACAAATGTACATTAAAATTGAGTTAGGTGCCTCTTTCTGATTAAACTTAAAAACTAAAAACATTTCTTGAAAGGAAAGTAGTTTGTTAGTATCGAGAGATGGATTAATTTTGATGAAATCTCAAATGATTAGTTCCTAAAAATGTATAAATATAATAGAATAACATAAATTAGAATCTACATATTAAAAAGGTAGTAAACTATTGAAAGCTATTTGAGATTTCATATACTTTGTGTTAATACTAATATAACTAGAGAAAGTGAGAGTTAAATATATATTGATATATAGCAGTTATAGTTTTAATAGATAAAAACCCAATACATATATTACCTGTAGACACAATAGAAAAATAATTCACCACGTACATATACTATTCTGAAAAAAATCTGAATCGTTGAAAACTGCATTTGGAGCAACTTGACAACTTGTGACCTTGACCAAGGTAATGCGTGACCTTGACCGTACCTGAGGTCGCCTGTACTTACACACGTGAGGGGCGTGGTGTCCGCGGTGGGGTCCCAGTCCAGCTCGCCCTCACCGTGGTTCCGTGGTTCCACCTTCACTGGAGACTCCGCATCGGGGTCGAGACCCTGCTCTGAAAGACGACAGCGACAACACTCACAAAATGTTGGTCTACAGATCCTGCTGGAGCCTGTCGTGGCTGATCAGTGAAATTCACAGTTCATGTAACAGGTCAGACACCACGGTGGACTCAGTGTTCTCAAGGGCATGTCAATCATACAACTCTGGGTGTCATGTACTGATGTCAGCAGGAGTATCTGCAGCCAGTCCACAAGCAAATCCTACGGGGACCTTACAAGTTATACAAGCTCTGTCCTGAGCATCACCACTAATCCAGACTTCCCATAGTTAGCTTCCAATAGTAAATTCTGAATACTCTGAATGTTCTCAAGGACGTGTCAGTGATAAGTTGTTATGTAACAGTATTGTCCCAGAAGTTAGTCCTCAAGCACCTTGTACAGGGAACTGATCAGTATTCACGAGCTGTACAGAGCACCATAGAGCAGAATTAGCAAGTTGGACAACGAATAACCTATGTTTAAATCAGACAAGGTACCATGATTACTCCAGTCATCCATTAGTTGGCCAATAGTAAATATGTGACAACACATCAAAACTGACATCATTATACAAAGAGGAACTCTCAATTACAATTTGTATGACCAATACATTTATTTTGTTCTTGGTGTGTGTAGGCCAAACAGTGTCATTGGGGTCTAAATGTTCAGAGCACCCTTTAATGCAGACTCTCATGTCCACTATGAGACCAGAGCACTCTCATGGTGATCAGCTAGATAGATAGATCTGAATATGCGAGAGCACTGTGGTCTCTGACTGGATACAAGAGCTTCATCAATGGATGCTCAGGAAGTGACCTCTCACCTTTTGCCCTCTGCCTCCTCTCCATCTCTTCCAAAACTTCAGAGATTGACGAAGCAGGTCGCTGCTTTTTACGATTGTACACGACCGGTATGTCGTCATCTACCATGGGCTGCAAGGCAAGTGTCACGTGTGTTACACAGACGGGGACATGCAAGAAACAGGGCACGGCACAGCATGGCACGGCACGGCATGGCACGGCATGGCATCCCAATACACATCAGAGGTTTGGGCAAGAATACCATCACCATCATCATGGCTATAAAATGGGATGATGCATGAAGATAAAAAACAAGACATATTGAGCACAAATCAACACATGCCTACTGATGGGCTATACACCACCATACATGCCTCCTAGATGGAAGAGAAAGTTGGGACATACCCTGGTATGTAAAGACTTATTGAGGCATTAGTGGATTATACTCCATGCATCGGAGAGTATGAGCAGCAACATGGGTGTCTGTCCTTACTAGAATTCAGCAAGATCTACATGAGTTCAGCACAAGTACTTCCAGACAAACTAACAGATACCAATGACATGATACCGCATAGGAAAGTACTGATAATTCAGTGCCAGCTCATGTGGAAATAATGATCAATGTTAAGTTGTTGTTTAAATTCACTGTCTTCCCATTTCTCACTGTCTCATTACTGCAACTCTTTGTGGACAAACAACCAAGTTTCTGCAAATCTGAAGACGTCAAATGCACTGATAGGAGAACACGGCAACACAGAACCTGCACATACTGGTCAGTTACCATGGTTACAGTGTCTGGTCAGTTACCATGGTCACATAATGGCTGGTCAATTACAATGGTTACAGGGTGGTTGGCCTGTTACCATGGTTACAGCGTGGTTGTCATGTTACCATGGCTACAGGAGATGGTGGTACTCACAAAGCTGGACTGACTGAATCTGTTGGGGACCTCTGGTGGTGGGACTGGCCGGGCAGCTGCAAGAACATTTAGTAGTTACAACACATGTCTTACCCACTTATCATGGGGTGTGGTCAGGACATAATACAATTTTATACTTTACACTACGCTGCACTTCTAAATGTAGTGGCTGGCTGAACGATTTTGTACATCAAAATGGCAGGAAATCGGTTTGCGTATGCGTCCAGTCCATTCCCTTCATGCTCTATTAGTTTTCCCTACTATTTGCTACCAAACACTACAGGCTCAAAATCCGAAGTGAAAAGTAGTACTAAGCAGTACTACCAGTGTTGGCTGAACGACTATTTATAGCGCTATGTAGCAAAAAGTGGCAAAATGTATCACATCCTGAACGCACCCCAGATGTACAATAGGAAACATTGATTCTATTGCAAAGTAGTATTAGGTAAAAGGTTAAACTTGCATCTGGATCCAAGTAATCCAAATTATATTGGGGCATGTCTAGATGTCACCATGAAGTAGAAGGTTAAATATACATCTGGTTCCAAGTTTTCATTGACTCTACTGGATTAATTACAATGAATTCTATTCGGGCATCTCTGGTTGCCTCTTAGACGGTGAAGGTTAAACATACATCTGGTTCTAAGAGTTGCCCATCTCTACTGGATTAATTACAATGATTCTATTTGTGGCATCTCTGGTTGCCTCTTAGAGGTAGAAAGTTAAACATACGTCTGGGTCCGAGTGTGGCGGACACCATGCTGAATTCGTCCAGTTTGGCCAGATGGTCAGCGGGGACTGGACTGGACTGGACGTAGTTGTTGTGGTTCAGCGGCTGCTTCATCTCGTAGTCCTGCTCCTTCTTCACGTCGTAGTCCTGACGCTTCCGTTGTCGACACAGCAGCAGCGCGATGATGATGGCGACGATGAGGAGGGCGGCGATGATGGAGACTGCGATGGCTGCCGAGGTCAGAGGTCAGACAATGTCAACGATTATACTTTTAAGTAGAACACTATTAAGTAGGACACTATTAAGTAGTACACTATTAAGCAGGATCCATTATTTGGCGATAATTCGTTGTATTAGAAATTGATGCCTATGTGTTCATATAATAGATCTGTCTTGTGTGACTCAATACAGCATCAGTCTGTTGCAGCCACACCACATCCTGTTCAACTACTGCGGGTCTTACCAACAGTCAGGTCGTCAGCGATTCGGCTCTGCACCACGGACGAGGTCAGGTTGGTTACTGGTGCGATGGTGGTGGTTGAGGTGGGTGGTAGCGTGGTGGGCACGACGCGGTTGCCGATGACGTCCATCTTGGCGGTGCCCACCTCCCACGGTGGTAGTGTCAGCAGCTGGAGGAGAAACCAATCACGCAATTTTTACATCACATCTTCAGATGCAATTTTAATACTCCCCAGGGAGGAGATAATGAAAGTGGTTGCACCATTATCCATTGAAAAGAGTAATTACATATACCACTTTGAGAATAATTTCAAGTTTGTAACTTCATAAGTTTTTCATTCAATGTAGGCTAAAATGTGCATGCTATTAACTGCCTCCATGCTGGATTAGGCACAGGTACTCCTCTTTAGGGTATCTCTGGTTGCCTCCAGCATGGATATGGTTAAAGGTGCAGTTCCCACTAACGCAGACGCCAAAGTTTTCTAAATCATGTATCCATGCCAAAAGGCAATATTTATGGGTACCTATAGTTGGATACTGTGCTTTATGTATATTTGATTGATTAATTGATAGTAATATTTCAACTATTGAAACATCAGGTGGGACAGTTTACATTCATGAAACAAATATCTACGAAAGCAAACAACAGTACCTCGTATTCCTTGATGACGGCTCCAGTGTTGTCCGGGGCAACTGTGACGGGTGGCGCTATCTTGAGAGTGCCGGAGCACTTCCCGAGGTCATCGCCGATGACATACGTGCCATTCTTCTGGTTGTACAGAGCCTTGAGAGGAACCACCTTCTCCTCGCTGTTAGACTGGGGCATGTACACCACGTCTGAAACACAGGAGCAGCAATGTTTTGGAGAAGTAGTCAGACTGAAGTAGTTAAACTGAAAGATGTAGTCAGACTGAAGGCATAAATCAGACTGAAGCAAGTAGTCCAGAAATAGTCTGAAAGAAGTAGACTGAAAGGAGAAGTAGTCTGAAAGGAGAAGTAGTCTAGGAGAAGTAGTCTGAAAGAAATATTCTAAAAGAAGTAGACTGAAAGGAGAAGTAGTCGGACTAATGGCAGAAGTAGTCTATAGGAAAAGTAAGATTGATGGGAGAATTAGTACAGGAGAAGTAGTCAGAATGAGAGTAGACTGAAGGGAAAAGTAGTCAGAATGAGAGTAGACTGAAGGGAAAAGTTGTCAGAATGAGAGTAGACTGAAGGGAAAAGTAGTCAGAATGAGAGTAGACTGAAGGGAGAAGTAGTCAGAATGAGAGTAGACTGAAGGGAAAAGTAGTCAGAATGAGAGTAGACTGAAGGGAAAAGTAGTCAGAATGAGAGTAGACTGAAGGGAGAAGTAGTCAGAATGAGAG
>JAVCKZ010077075.1:0-13100 GCA_034780755.1 Lepetodrilus elevatus
TTTAATTTTTTAATTTTGGTTAGGTCAAATGAAATTAGAAAATGGAGTTTTTTTGTTTTTCATTCCATGAAGTATTTGCCGAGATAATCTACGAAATAGGGGGGTCAATGCATTTCATGCCAAACTAAAGCTAGTGTCCGACTATACAGAGTACCCGGAGTGTTTGACTGATTGTCACGTGACAGAACGCCAAGATGCATTAAAGGCACGCAAGGCAAGTGTGCTGCATTACCTTTCTCTCCATACATATACCATTAATGCATTACTAGTAAACCATTCATTTATATACTAGTATTTATACACGTTCTCTATTAAGCATTGTGCCATATTTCCTTTAGAAAGCAATGAAACACAGGATATATCCTACGTACTCTGTTTTCTAATGAAGGTAAACTGGATAGTTCATTGACATCGACGTGCACGTATTCGTCGTCGATAACGTTGGAGGATAATCTTATGTTCCATTCTCTAAATAGTTTGTGTTACATTTTCTTTAATTGCTGTGATATTCATATGATACATTATGACAAACGGTGTCGTTTGCCAGGCACACAATGCATAGCTGTTTTTTTGTGGGTTTTTTAAATACGAATAAAAACAAGAATTAGATGGATATATGTTGTTTAAATAAACCTTCACTGTCCAGAATATACAACGATTCTAGAAATTTGATTGGTTAAGATACGCCTTGGAAAAAGTCGTAAACATTCAATAACTTCCTAGATTTCTTGTGCTTTCAGTTAACTTTCGTAGATTTACTTGCATAATTATATAAAACCAAAATATTTGAAGAAATACTATTGAAGAAATCTAAAGAAAATGACCAGAGTAAAAGTACACGCAGCATACTACCCTCTATACTGTCTTAATACGCTGGAAGAAGAGATGTATACTATTGCGGCGTAAATTCCCAATGGCAAGGCTCCCTGTAATAATGTATAGTAATTCCAGAGCCGCTTCAATTATTCCTAACAACACAATCTGTTTTAGCCGCAGTCTCGTACTTCTTGACAGGGTTCTGTCAGTGAATTTGTTCCAAACCTAACTAACGTCTTTCTTAGGCTATATATGAAGGTCTTTTCCAGAGTTCATCGTCGAGAAATGCATCGTATAACTTCCTGTCACCTAGAATCACCTTCGATTATGGCCTACGTTTCACGAAAAACATCGTACATGTTTGTCATGACGTAAAACCAGACCCGGAGGAAAATAACGAATTTGCTTTTAGAATATGATTCCATGGTCAACTCAGAAGAATTTGCATCGATATCTGAATGCAATGAGTATGGTATCGGACTTGAAATGTGTTCTTAACCTCGGCGCCAGGGGTAATTATACGTCACTTCCTGTTATAGTAAGATCATGGTGTATATGTACCACGCTCAGATTTGCGCCTTGACAACAGTACGACACTTTCGTGAAACGCAGGCCTGTATGTCGTATATAGTCCGTCCAGGATTTCATCGCATTCTAACCATAATGAGAACTAATGGAATCTCGTAAAGTGGTCTGTTTCACCAGCCAGCAGAAGGACTTCGCGAATATTAGATCCTGTGTAATTAAGTTTAACCTTGTTCACACGGGGGATGCAAATACAATTAACAGGCCAACTATCTTTTGGTATTACTTTCATAGTTAATTTGCGCCATTACTATTCAGCCTTTCAGTGAGCAATGCATTATAACATAATACGTATTTATCGGCGTATAACTATGTATCTTGTTACCACGGTGTCATGCAGCACCAGATCAATATGCCGCATGGTATTCGTCCCGTGGTGTCCAAGATCTTCATAGGTCTTAACACTAAATATCCATAACAAGCAACTAGACCATTTTCTTGTTAGACAAAGAATGCAGTCGATCCCCGATGTGTTGACATGAACACTTGCCCTCGGGGTCGGGAGAAATAATCCGTTAAATACAATAACGTGTCAATGTCATTTCCATACATTTGCTTTCATTATCTAAGATGAAGGTAGTTTCTAATTTGCATTGACATTTAGTCTCATGGGCCTGGATTTACTGACAGTAACACACGATGGTATCATCCTGCTCACACTACGAGGTATATACTATGGTAATACGACCTCAGTATCTGTCCATGACGTGTTCATGCACTCTTATAATGTCAATGCATTTACTTCCATATGCCTATAGGCCTACATGCAATACTTCCAAATGTCCAAGGAATCACAGTAAAATTAGTTAGGTGTCCTGTTCGAGGATCCTAACAGGAAACGACAGGATCCTGGCAGAGCAATTTCACCCGGGGTGTCCTGGTTTGTTTTTGAGCTTCCGATTAAGGTGTCCTCACCCGGACACCTAACAGGACACCTAACGTGTATGTTGCTGTGAATTAATTCCGTATGACCACACATGCTATTAAATAAGGCTCGTTAGTTTATAATATATACAACAAGACACAGATGTCCATACCGACACCGTCATGTCCAAACGTCTGGTGATTGCAAATTGTGAACGTAAATGCTGGTTATATTGTCCGTGGAACTGCTATGTATATTGTTCATGGAAGAAATGTAACTATGTCATAAGACTATTGTGACACTACGACTGTTTGTTTGGTTCACATAGCTGTGTTTTCCCTGTTTTGAGTAGACCCCTATTATTATAATGTGTATATTTATATAAGCACAATTACCATTCCGAACCATTCGCCTGGGCATTTTCGCAACGTTATTGGTACCAAGTCACCGTAGCAAATCTGCATTGAAAGATGTCTAGATTACACACTAACACACGTGCTGGGGATCAGGGTGGATATGTACATGTACACTCAGTTACCCTATTAGTTCAGGAAATACCCGCAATTAAACGCATGCCACTCTTCAGTATTGCTTCACTTTTATATACACTCATTCAATGACTCCCTATGTCAGCAACTGAACATCTTCTGAATGTTATCCTTGAATTTGTGGTTCATGAAGGCGTAAATGAAGGGGTTTGCGACATTGTAGACAAAGTAAGAATAGAACACAACAATGACCGTCGGCACGATGCGATACGTCATCATCCACGCCGGCAAGAATGCTACTATAAACACAACAGTCACGATGAACAACATCATAGCAGTCTTAATATTCGCGGACCTCGTTTCTTCCCGTAGTCTCTCGGCTTCATAATGTCTTCCGGAGTTTCGACTTCCGGACGTGTTCCGATTTCGGTCTGTCGACGTCAGTTCCAGATCGCCGCCATTTTGTTTATCGTCTTCGTGAGCGTTCAGCAGTGTTAGTTTCGTACCCTCGTATCCGTTCTCGCTGTGGATGTACGTACACATCGTCAACTTCTGTTTGAGTTTCTTGGACCTCCGAGAAGTGATGAACTTGTAGATAAGTCCGTACAAGACTCCGACGATCACCAGGCAAATGAGGTATAGTGAAGAGTACACCTTTTGGTAAATATTTACAACGTCAAAGCTGAGAAGTTCCTCAGTTGGTTGACACACTCCTATGTACACACTCTCCGTGCGGGTCTCTCCAGAGAAATGATCCCTCGTGACGGCGGTCTGACTCAGGTTATGCAGGGTGAGATATTGGATAACCCTACTGATCAGAAGTTTATTGATGTCATTTTCATTGGCAGAGTCATCCGGATTCGGATTCGGATTCAAACTAAAAATCCGTGGTTCGCTGAGCAAAGGTATGGAATTGTTATAATCCAAATCGAAGGTTTGATAGTCTGGCAGCGGTATTGGCTGATACACACCAAAGGCCAATGCCGTAATAACGCCAAGACCACACGCGAAGATGGCTAAACATCCAACCACAATTTTGGTTCTTCTTGGGGTGAGGATAACTTTCAACGGATGACAGATGCAGAAATACCTGTCGAAGGCAATGGCAACCATGATGAAAGCGGACAACGGAATTTTGGATGTTATCAAAAACTGGTATAGTTTGCACAACAAGTCGTAACGGATGTCGTAACGAAGGTACTCCACGACGATAGTAAAAGGTATAATGACCATGCACGTGAAGAGGTCTATGACAGCCAGTGAGATAATAAAAACATGTGCGGCTGTCTTGTCTCTGATCTTCTGAAACACGGATATCACTAGGCCGTTGCCAACAGAACCAACGACAGCAAAAGCTGATAGGATAATTATAAGAGTCAACATCTCGCCCGATAAGGGGCGGTATAAAGGATCCATGTTTTCTCTTGTAATGAGATCCAATAACGTCTCATTCGGGGCTAGTCGGAAAATCATCTTGCAGCCTGAAACAGAAAATAAAACGATCATTTTAAAGAACTGTTATTCATCAGAAATCAAACATAAGCTCTAAAAGTATATGTCTAACCTTTCCCCCAGTCCAAATCTATCAAAAGATCGTTGTCTGTACTCTCCACGGCGCACTAGCCGAATCACAGAGTGTAAAGAGACAATTGGGCGGAAGCGATTCTACACCTGTAGGGAGTTCGCTGACGCAAAGTGTGCAGTGCGCCGAAATGGTTTATCTGTTCATGGATGGATACTAGCTTAACTAGGTTTGTTTGAAGATGAAAGACTCCTATCCACAGACTTCATTCATTATGTACTCATAGCCGTCTAATGTCGGTACGATAACTGTATTTACACTGCTGGACTGAGTTACTCCCTTTGTTCTTGGCGGTTGATTATCTACATGAATTACGCCACTCCTACGTTACACGTAACGGTCGTATGGTAGTCGGGGCGTAAATAAGGGCGCTTACCATTAGTTGTGCTATAGCATGACATGACATAAACACTGATTTAGGCCCTGACTAGATGCATGAACATTTCGTGAAATGAAGACCATGTGATTGGACCAAGTTAGTTTAGAGGGACAACATGCTATAATTTGATTAACGATGTAATATACGTTACCCATGTTGTGTAAGTACGTTAGCGGTCAACTCAATGTATATAACTATGACATAAATTGTCTCAGTTAAAGGACCGACCGCTTTATTTCCATAGCTACTTTGAGGGCGACAACGTGTACATAAATACCGTCTGATTAGTATAATATGTCCTTTACTAAGAAGAGTACAAGTCGGATGTTTACCGAAGGTCGTTTTTCCGTTAACAATGTGGATAATAATCTAGCAATTAATAGTCAAACATAATTTATATAGTTTAAAGTGAAAGGAAATATCCTATGAACATACATTTGCAATTATTATTATTATATATCATCATACGATAATAATGTTCTATATTATAGGTTACTCTGTCCGAAGCATAACTAATTAGAGGTTAAACTATATTATTATACGATACGTATCTAAATACATATTATTAATTATAGTACATGGATTTCTTTTTTTTTTAAATACAAAAGTACATGTAATCGAATTCAATAAATTATCTACAAAGACATTAATTAATTATGTGATACCATCAAACAATATTAATATATCACCATGAAACTATGCTTGAACGCTTCATAATTGCACTAAAACCTAACCCAGCGAAATGATGGCATTTCTGCCGTCTGCTGTGTATAAATGCTACTTTCAGCTCGGTGTCAGCAATACTATACGCGCCAGACACTCCAAGCTCAGCGACCTGTGAGGAAATGTGTGTAATTCACCATTTATGTTGCACGGCCATGAGATCAACCGTATATGTTGATCCTTTTCCGCAGCACGGCACCTGATCCTTGCTCGATAAATACGATATTTTGCTCCACGGTGAGTAATTGTAATTGTAGGCTTCCCTGCCGCGGTCAATACTAATAATATCTCAACTCAGGATGTGTTTGTACTTTATCAGACGCTGCTGGCTTAATTGTAGGTGTTTTTGATATATTTTGATATGTACTAATACTTCATTGACATTGATATGACCACATGTATAGGTATAAGGTATGCATATGTTATTCAAATCGTATACACATTACTCTATTTTCCTGGAAGGTAACCAGAGATGCCATTAAAGAAGACTTCCTGTGCCTAGTCCACCAGAGTGGGTTAATGGTGGACATATCCTTCTCCTTACATCCTCTGGTAATTTTAGTGGATAGCGTAAAGCGAAGCACACCACACGTATGTCAGCTCAAAGCGTTACACTATACAGACCCAGAGATTACAACACTTTTCTGAGTACGAATTCATGCTCAACTCAAAGTTTTGTTCACAAATCCCCATATACAATTTGAGCTTGAGCATCGAATCGTACTCAAGAGGTTTCGTAATCTCTAGGCCAGATTTAAAAGTTTTAAGTTTTGACTTGAAGATATACGTTATAAGTTTTAAGTTTTGACTTGAAGATATAAGTTATATGCCGGTTTGATATGTTTAGGATTGTGTTATATGTATTGCATACATACTACAGGTATCGTACATGAGAGGCCAACATATCAGTCCTTGCAATTTCCATCAAGGATACCTTGAACCCTCTGATCTTCCCGACACAGGCTACGCACATCGCGACAAACTATTCCACTGAACTAGTACTATAAAACCTGTGGAAATACGTACAGTCTTGTACAATTGTGAGCAGGGCATGTACACACTAAACAGGAACACCGTGATAATGCATAACTAATTTTGAGAGAGACTTTTAAGTTACCAATTCAAGCAACCACCTTGGCATTGCCAAGACCGTATTTCATGTGTGCTGATTTGGGTATAATATTATAAAATAAAATAATAAAATATGGATGCATGAAGCGCTATTTCCAGAAGAGATTCCCAACGTACCGCTCAAATCATTTCCCCTTGAAAGAGATAGGTCTTCACTGTTCTTTTCAAAGCAATAAGATCTCTGGATTGCCTAATGGTTATCGGCAACTTCAGCTTGTTCCATAGGCACAGCGACGACTGATGATGCGCATGTACCTTAGCTTTGTGTGAGGACTATATATTCTTTAGCGCGAGGTAAATCATCATAGGACAGCTATGGAATCAAAAGCTGACGGAACATCAAAGATCTTTTGATCTATTCTGCTATGTTGGATGTAATGAAGCATTGGCTTGTAGAATTACTACAGCATGTACTCGTGACTTCGTTTCGTTAAGTGACATCGGTATTTGATTGGTAATGTATGTTAATTTGCTTTACTGTGTATTATTATACAATGACATCGCTATCTGTGTGCATTAATAGATAACATAATATGCACGTAATCAGGTAATGTAATGACAATTGATTGTACGATGAATTCGAATATTAATTACTATATTTATTTTTGTATGTTGTTCAAAGAAACAAATGCCAATGAACATTGAGCATATATGAATCTTGAGTTGACTGCATATCTTGTAATAGTAATGGTTTTAGAGGAAGAGATGTGCCACCTGGACCTAGCGACTCGGATATGTGGAATGTTTAAATAGATATATTGTTTTCCCTAATCTTTCTTCCTCCCTCCCCTCTCTCTCTCTCTCTCTCTCTCTCTCTCTCTCTCACACACACACACACACAAAAACACACACACCCTCTCTCTCTCTCTCTCTTTTATTATTATTATTGCTGTTTAGAGTCACTTTCAAGATTATTTCACTTAAATCACCTGTCAATTTAGGGCAGGAGGACACCCGCAACCCCGTAACATCCGTAGCGCTGAATTACCTTTGGCTCCGAAGCCCAAATACGTTCTACCATTGCGCTACAACCCGCTTTCCCGAAGAACTATATTCACTTTATAATGCATAAGTACATCTATTTGATTGACCTTCCATAACATAATTGTGGTAACAACATACAATTGCGTATACTTTAGATCCTATATTTATAGCTATTGATGCCGTTTGGGGGAGATTACCGATAAGTGCTGTGTTGATGACTACGCATGACTTTGTATCAGTTACCTTTCAGATCCCTATGCGCCAAGGTCCTATAACATATAAATTATTTCCTAACGATACATTTATCGCGTACTCTGGTACTTCACGAACAAAGCTGAAACCGTGCTAACCTTGGACTTCTCCATGTTGCTAATATACAGGTGATGTAACACGTAGTTAGTCTATAACGTGATTGAAGCATATGGTTAGCGAAGACAAACTCGGTTGAATAGTTGAGGGAAATCCCTGTACACGGTATTGAACTATATGGCTAACAGCTTTTGACACATGCGCGCATTAACACTCGCATACATGCATGCGTCTGTCAGTTCAGCGTTAAACATTAAAGCCACGAAGCTTAAAATAAGAGCTTCACCAATTTCAAGAATATATACTAGTAGATCTAGAGTTAAAACTAGAAGTCAGCGTAGCAGACATAGGATTATATTTATTTCATATTGTGTCTTCTTGAAAGGAGGTCTCAATTGGCGTCCATTTTCCCTGCCAGCCGTACCCTACCATCAAAGACACATAAAAGGTATCGAATTTTCCTCATGCATAGGCAAAATGTAAATAGTAAACACCATAGGAACCTTGGCTACTTTGCCAGTCAGATGCTAAATGCGCCGAGACTTACGAAGAGATTAGCATACTGATCTTGCACGTATTGTATACTGTATACATTCAATGTTGCACACATTGCTACCGTCTTTGAACAACATTCGCTACAGTATTGGCCGAGTACTACCTCCTGAAAGCATAGGAGGGGATGGCCTGGGACAACGGTGAAGAATTATAACTGAGACACGCATACATTATCGTGAAGATCACCGAATGCGATGATATTAAAATGTAATTAATTATGTTTCTAGTAGAAATAACATGTACTAATAGGAGAATCTCTCTATATATATCTTTCTCTTTCTTTCTCTCTATCTTTCTCTCTCTATCTCTCTCTTTCGTTCTCTATATTTGTCTCTCTCTCTCTTTCCTTCTCTCTCTATCTCTCTCTTTCTTTCTTTCTCGCTATCTTTCTCTTTCTTTCGTTCTTTCTCTATTCTCTCTCTATCTTTCTCTCTCTATATATTTTCTCTCTCTCTATATATATTTTATCTCTCTCTATCTTTTCTATCTCTCTTTCTTTATGTCTCTCTCTTTCCCGCCCTCTCTCTTTAACCATAGATTATAAGGACATTATCCTTATAATCTATGCTCTAACATACATGCACACACACACACACACACACACACACACACACACACACACGCACACACCCACACACACACACACACACACACTCACAATATGTATATATACTAGTATATATTCACACACGCACGCACATGTATACACTGGATGTTACCAAAGAAGTCTAGCTGTATGAAACCGATGGCAATGGGGCAGTCACCGCGAGCTGCGATGTGACAATGTTGGCAAGTTCCTCCATAATAAATTAACGTAACACAGGTTTAACAACCGACCTGGCGCGAGTCCGTTTATTTCAGAAAGTTATTATATAGTTGCTATTAATAACCAGTCTAATTAATTCATCAAATGCTAAATATTTATAGTAAACTACTGTCAATATATAATATTAGGACAGCAGATTTGAACAATGGAGTCTGTTTAGTATTGTGAAACGTTATACTATATAGTACTACGTACATGCTTTGACTAAGTATTACATTACTAGCCAGCAGACGTATTTATAAATACTTTCAAAAACAAACGAATTAATGAACTTTGTAAACTTGAGTTAATACATATAGGCCTATTTAATCAAATTAGCTACTATTTTAAAATACATGATATAAACATAGTTTGCTAAAATAATTCTGAAGGTAAGACTTAGGAAAGTATTACTTATACAAGGATAACTATGTTATAGATACAGTTATAAAACATACATTGACTGCGAACTATTGACATTGGTATGGTAACATAAAATTTCAGTCTAGCCCCAAGCCGAGTAGAATATATTTGTATGACGCATGTTTGCGTGAAGCGTTTGTGACTTTGAAAAATTGCCCGTTTATAGTGTCATTCCCCAGTCCTTTTAGGGAATAAACAATTCTTGCCGTAGAGGACATTCCAGTCAGAAAGCAAACCCCATTCACGGTAGTTTTTCATAATATGTTCCCAGCACAGGAAATAAAGTGACAACTCACATTAAAAATATATATATATATTTTTTTTAAAGTCAAGTAATTGTTTTAGATGTGAATAGTATATTGTATTGTAGATTCCGTACGACTGCTATAACAACCACCACCGTAAACACATTTGCGTAAATTTAGTCGAACATAACAGAACAGAAGTTTATTCTTAAGAATTATACATATAGTGATATATAGAGCATAAAACTTAATGAATACATATAACATATATATACATACATCTACACACATATACACATACTACAATCTATAATAAACATAGACAAGTTTGAGTATATTTGGCAACTTTAAGTAAAATACGGTAATACGGTAGTCGAATTTCTGAAATCGGTCACAGCATGGTTTTCTAAAGATATAATTAGTGGTAATCACTGACCACACGTCAGGTGACATGGATAACTAACGACTCGATGTCCAAACACCATTACAAGCCTCAGTTAAGCTATGTAGGCTGTGGAAATAGTGTAACCGTCATCTATATCGCTGCGTTCCCACACGCAGACAATGTTTCCTCCTAAAAGGTATCCACGCGTAAGTTATCTGTACGGCTTGCGTGGTGGCAGTGTTATGTATCACTTACTATTATTACTCATCAAAGCTCGTATTTGTAAGATCTTTTAAAAACACTTTAACACAGATTAAGAGCTCAGTATAGCAAACCAAAACAAAGGAAGAACAAAAGCATCGCAACTTTATAAAATAATGCCATTCAAAATCATTGTAGCTACTTACGTGTCAACTTAAATACTGCTATTTTTATTTCTGCTTAAGAAACACCTGGGCCGGTATTCATAAAGGGGCTTATGAATACCGGCCCAGGGTATCGTTTCTCGAAGTTATCATATCCACTATGAGACCATAGCGCTCTCGTAAGTGTACGATCCCCACGTATTAGAGATCGCTACGAGAGTGCTGACTTATGTTATGGTCTCGTAGTAGATATGAGAGCTTCGAGAAACGATACCCAGGTGAAATCACAGGAACGTTTTTGGATAACAACAACAACTGTCTGTTATCACTGGTTATACTGTAGTTCCTGTTACATTGTCTGCGTTGTGTGTATAGCAACGCCTGACTAGCCAGATGGAGAACTAGTGGTGATAAATACATTTATGACATTACGTATTTTCCAGTTGGCTTGGATCTTCACCAACGACCATGGCGAGTGAAGGAAGTAACAATAATTAAATGCTCTTACTAATAATGGTTGTAGCCCAAATTATTTGATATGATGTGTAGTATATTACTGATAAGAGACATACGACTATATTCTTCAGACTGTTTCTCTTTCGTAACTAAATTAAGTGGTACTATCATATTGCAAGCCATGCTATCCGTAATAATACGTTGATGTAAGTAACTGTGGGTGTTTGGAATGGTGGTCACGTCTTCGTCTGTGTTGAGGTCATGGTGCCAAAGTCTTGAGATGGTTCTCTGGGTTGTCTTCAATATAAACTTAGAGTGTCAAGTATAGAAGTAGAAGAATTGATACGTTGAGCTTCCGCTATGTAACGTTTCTCGAAGTTCGCATATCCACTATTATATTATATTATATAAGACCATAGCGCTCTCGTAAGTGTACGATTCCTATTTATAAGAGATCGCTACGGAAGTCCTTATGGTCTCTTATAAGTAGATATGACGACTTCAAGAAACGATTCCCTGACCGCTTCGAAAATGTCGATAATATGCCCTTGAAAGTGTAACACCTTCATGTTTACAAATGTGACATCTATGTATACAACTAATGGAAACGAATTGAAACTGTAAGCTCCGTTATTGTAGTATGAACATTTTTTGGGGAAACATGTCCAAGTGCTGATGTAACCTAATGCGTCTTACTAATGAATGCACTTATACATCTTACGAAGTTTAATTTTTGATGGTGGACCGTCCTTTAGTATTATATGGACTAATATAATTATATTAAATATATGCGCACTGTATTATTAAGACGTGAATAATATATGTAAAATAAGTGAAATGGGTACTTTATTTTGGTTGAGTATCTATATTTCAAGAACATGTGCGTGTGTATATGTGCGTGTGTGTATGTGTGTTTGTGCGTGTATGTGTGCATTTGTGCGTGTGAGTGCGCGGGCTAGCGCCCATGTTTGGAAATCAGCATTCACCTTCATGAATGAAATCACTGCAATGTCAAGCCCTACTAGCATCATACTTTAGTTCGTTAAACATGATCATGACAGACGGGACAGACATATATAGCGATATTGTATTAACAATGTCACATGGTAGGGATAAACAAAGCTACTTGTATGTCCATAGCATCCTGTTGGCTTCAATAAGCATCCAGGGAATCGTTTCTCGAAGCTATCTTAGCCGCTTAAGCGACCATAGTACTCTCTTGGCAATGCATTAGCTATCGGCAAAGAGAGTGCTATGGTCCCTTAGCGGCTAAGAAAGCTTCGTGAAACGTTACCCAGACCAGCAACACTTACTATGCAAACATGATAGATTCAAGAACGTGATCAACCAGATATATAGTTCGTGTCCAATACTCAATTTTGCTTCTCAGTTTTACTGTACATGCGCAGAAAAAAAGTCACTTCCTTGAAGGACACGTGACCATCGACGACCAATGGGGACAACATTGCAAGACGGCTTCGTATTTTAGCGTATTTTAGTACTGGGAATATCACGTTTGTCAAGCTAGATGTAATTTTGTTAATGCTTATGCAAAACTATAGCAGTAAAATGTCCATATAACAGACTATTTATAATGTGGGATCTAGAACATATGATTTCACACACTAGCATTAATGACGGAAAAAATAACCTTTGAAAAGAAAAGTATATTTTTTGATTGGACAGCTATATTTGGATAATATACCACACAACGTCGCACTACTATGACACAGTATTGTTGTATGGCATGCATTGAAGAACAGCAAAGTCAGTACAGTGTAGCCCAAATGCAAATGTGTAATTATATGAAATAGCTAGAAGCACAAATCTGAAGAGTTATGAGTGAAATGAAACTAATTATTTTCCTTGTCTCGGTTTGCAACTAGGGATATATCACTCCGTCTCATGTGTTGTGTGTCAGGATCTCAACTATACTACCGTCAGAAAATAAGGGAACGATACTGATATTCCTATACGGAACACATTAAAACACGAACACATAAA